>CACVCL010034097.1:0-95000 GCA_902729485.2 Mus minutoides
GGAACTCAGAGATTCACCTGCCTTTGCCTCCTAAATGCAGAGATTAGAGGCATGTGCCACCACCACCTAGCTAGGATACTTTTTAATATTAGAAATCAAAAGACCCCACTACCCTGGGCAAAACTCAGATGCCTCTCATAGCATTTTCAGGGCCCAGCTGGTAAGCAAGTCATAGACTCTGCCATCTCTGCAGCTAAATAGGCCTGGAACCCCACCCCCAGTCCCCAAGCCTATCCTCTCTGAATCCTTACTGGGGCATCTCTTAATCTCCGTAAGTCTTCTACTATGAACCACACATCTGTCCTCACTTCCATTCTGGGTTGTCAGCTCAATCCATTCACAAATGTTCCCTTGTCTTCTCCCCCACCTCCTTCCCTCTACCTGGAAAACCTTCCCCCAAGCCTTCATGTGCTCCAGAACAGCCTTCAAGCGAGTATACAATTTAGACATTGCACCAAGTCTAACAAGTGCTCAAAAAAAAAAAAAAATCCCTGAACCCCAGCCCCAGGCAGGCACTGTGCTCTGCCTCTCCAGCTGGTTGCAGTTCCGTAGCAAGTGTGCCCTTTCTCTCTCTCTCCACTCTATCACCAGAGCTCCTCCACATTCTTGAGACTTCCCTTCCTAAAGTCCCTCTGCCACCCCTTAGACAGATCTCATCTGCCAAGCTACTCTCGACAGTTCAGTAATATGCTCTACTAGCTCCTGCATCAAACAAACAAACAAACAAACAAGCAAACAAGCAAAGTTGTCTTCCTTCCTTCCTTCCTGCCTGCCACCATCATCTTGTGTATCTTTCCAATTCAAAGTGAAACCTCTTAAAGGCAGTATGTGCCCTCACCGTTGTCTCTAGTTACCAGCTCTCCAGTGTTTCCCTGCCCCTGCCCCTGTCCTTCTGGCTAGGCTTCTGATCCCACATTCCTCTGGTTATCCTTTTTTCTTTCCCTTCCAGCTTGGTGAGGCATACTTCCTCAGGTTCTTCATTGTCCTTTCCTCTTTCCTGTCGGCCTTCTCTTTCCTATTCTCCCTGGCAACAGCAGGCATTCTGGTTCTTTCCTGTTACTGTGTGTTTTTATTACTATGTTGTACTGCTGATGTCTTGCAATGCTCAGCAAGAGGTCTGTCACTGAGCTACATCCCCAGCCCTTGTATTTTTGACTCAAGAGTAGTGCTACATAGAGTAGCTTGACCTGCAACTGTAATCATCCTGCCTCTTGTACTGTGTGCTTAGATGGCAAGTGGGTACTACCATGCCCAGCTCTGAACCTTTAACCAGTTCCAATATGGTCATTTCTTGAGGTTTTCTCTTGTCTAGCCCAGACCTCTTCTCTGACTTTACTCTAATGTTAGTTTCAGCTTTCTCTCTCTCTCTATCTCTCTCTCTATCTCTCTCTTTCTTCCTCTTTCTTTTCTTTCTTTCTTTCTTTCTTTCTTTCTTTCTTTCTTTCTTTCTTTCTTTCTTTCTTTTCTCTGGATCAAGCAATTGCTATCTCACAGAATCTCAACCTAGCATGTCCCAAGGGATGTCTTCATTCTCTGCCCCACACTTGCTCCGCAGCCAGTCTTTGCCATTTTAACCACTGACAGCCATCTCCCCAGTTTGCTCAAACCAACATCTCAGAGCCGCCTGAGTTTCATCTGCACTTACCAGTACATGATGGGGATTGTTGCTACAGAATATATATGTCATAGCTTGCAGCACTCTCTAAGTCCTGCTTGATCCAGCTCAAGGTGAAAAACCTATCCTCGGGGCTGAAGCAGTGAGACACTTTGGGGACATTATGTAATCAGGCCCCTGAGAGTGTCTCCGTACTTCACTCAAGCCCAGGTCTTGCCTGGTCTTATCTCAGATCTCACGCACGTAATCCACCACGTCAGAATTCTTCTATGCCTCTCTGTTTATCCTCAGGGCCTTTGCATCTTTACCTGGTGGTTTTCTTTCTCTCTCATCCCTTGAGCTCTGTCTAAATCTCTCCTCTTGGGTTATGCCTTCTGTAATCATAGTATCTAAAATAGACTTCTCTTCCCAACTTAGCCCCCATCATGCTACAGCCCTACATCTTCCACTGTACTTGGGCTCCACGAGGTCTGTGCCGGTTAGTGATAGTTCAAGACCTGTTGTACAGAATTGGGCCATAAAAGTTTATTATGTGCATGAGTGATAAGTGTGTGTGTGTGAGAGAGAGATAACCTCCCAGACACTTACCTAGCAAAGATAACCCTTGTAGCTTTGTTTCTGACAAACAGGCGACCTATAAAGTGAGGGACGAAGCCCGGTGGTGGTGGCTCAAGCCTTTAATCTCAGCACCCAGGAGGCAGAGGTAGGAGGATCTACAAAGCTAGTTCCAGGACAGCCAGGGATACATGGGGAAACCCTGTCTCAAGAAACCAAAAACAGAGATTGGCGGGGAAGAGGAACTACAGTGTACAAGTTATGAATCACTGAATCCCAAAGCTACTACTCACCCACTAGAAGATCTGGGGCAAGACTTTCTCATTTGTGAAGGGGACTGTAATGATGGTCCCTATCTTACAGAGTTCATAGAAGAAGGAAATGAAATGTATCTCATGCATATTAAGCAGAACTTTATTTCTTTTCCTCCGACTGGGGGTTAAATCTAGGATCCCGTGCACGGCAGGCAAGCATTCTACCACTGAGCTCCAGTTCCTGATGGTAAAGCAGATCTTCCTAACACACTTGTCTATGGCAACTGAGAATGCCCCGGATCCTAAAAAACCCATATTCCTCATGTATAAAAATGATTTATTGTCAGGAATGAATAAATGAAGTTCAGTCCTTGTCATTAAATATTGATTGACCTATCTATTATGTGCTGGTCTCTGTGCTAGACAGATCTTAAATAGTCATGGTATGGAGAAAATTCCTGTTCCCCAGGAGCCCCAGGGTGCTGATATTTTACAGAATCTATTATTATTATTATTATTATTATTAATTATTTTGAGACAGGATTTCTCTGTGTAGACCAAGCTGACTTCAAACTCAGAGATCCACCTGCTCTGCTTCCCAAGGGCTGGGATTCAAGGTGTACACCATAGTGCCCAAGTCACTTTACAGATTTTAGAGCACACTCCACCCTTCCTTTTTACCTTTGGTATCTAGGGCACATGGGGTCCAACCGAGGCTCCACGTTGGAGCTGCAGAACCTCCTCCTTCTCTGTGGGAATGCCCTGCCTTCTCTGAGTAACAGCAGCCAGGAGCGACACACAGTGTTGCCCAACCTTTGTTACAAGCGTCTGAACGAGTCTATTTTCAAGCTCTAGCTCCACATTCCCACACCCCGCATCACTTCCCATTGCTTGGCCAACTCAGATGTCACCTTCAGAACTCAGCTTTGACCCACTCCGCTTCCAGGAAGCCATCTCCAGTCCCAGAAGAGTGGGTGAAACACACCTCGTTGATCTTGTTCTAATAGCATCTCTCCCCACCGTTTTAACACACTATGAGCATTCGTTTCTCCACTCTATGACTTTTTTTCAACACATGGAAGTCTTGATAGTTTAGCTAGTGTCTACAGCGCACTAGTTAGCCTGTAAATTACACCAGGCAAATGATGCTCTCGTCATAATTTGGAAGCTTTGTAGAATCTGGTGTGTGGCCCTGGCTAAGATATTTCCTCTCTATCCTTTAAAGTGCATTCACACTGCAGAACAAGATCTGTGTGAGTGGTGGTGCACGCCTTTAATCCCAGCACTTGGGAGGCAGAGGCAGGAGGATTTCTGAGTTTGAGGCCAGCCTGGTCTACAGAGTGAGTTCCAGGACAGCCAGGGCTGTACAGAAAAACTCTCACTTGAAACAAACAGACAAACAAACAAACAAACAAACAAACAAACAAAAATCTGTGAGAGGAACATAAATAAAGTAATTTAAGGAGCTGAAAGAACTGGTTTTTAAAAGCCATCAGGACAGAATGTCAGAGCATACTATTAATCATGAGAAATATTGCTTTACAAAACTTTAGCTATGTGTGCGCATATCACAAAGCAATGCATATCTCTTACCGTGCACTGTGGCCAGTAACTTTGAAAAGCTCCAGTTTGGGACTATAATCTTGAGTCACATAGCCAGAGAAACAACAAGGTTTCCCAGGAAGATAGCTTTATAGAAGAGGAGAATACAGGTGACTCTGTTTACTATGGTACCCTAGCTGAAGACCTTGAGAGAGTGAGCACCGATCCGTGGTTAGAGGAGTGGGGGAGTCATGAACCTCTACGGGAGACAGTAACTTGTGATCACTGGAGACCTATCCAGCAGCATCTTACCTTGCAGGGTACCCACCAACCCAGTGCTAACTCCAGAGATGATGTCACTGAGTAGCCATTCCTTGACTCGGTACTTTGGGAGCCAGTCCAGAATGGGCAGGAGAGCCTTTACCACACCAAAAGTTCTCTTTCTTGAGCAACTGTCAAAAAGCAGGAAAATAGGGTGTCTGATCCAGTTTTCACCATAACCAGTTGTAAATCACAAAGTCACGAACCAAATTCTGCTGCTTTTTTAAAAAAATAACTAGTTAGAAAAATAATGAGAAAAATACTGACACTGGAGTGCTTGCTATGTTTTTTGCCAAGAATTGTATCTATCCTTTTAAACTCGCTGTTCTAGGAAACAAAGGATTAAGTGTCTCCTCCCCTCGTCCACCTTTTTAATCCTCTGAGAAAATATCCCTACACAAGAACTCATTTTCTGACCCAGCCAGAAAATGATCAGTGTGGAGTCTCTGTGTGAGATTAATTTTTAGGCTCCTAAAGCTGGCATTGCCTTCTTTAAAGAAAAATAAACACAGGTCTATTTTGGCAATACAAGCTTAGAGCCACTTTTTAACTAAACTTCTAGTGTGATGAATTTATACTTTGTACTTACTACTTAGCGATTTTAAATGTAACAACCTATAGATAAAAATAAAAATACCAATAGAACTTCCACTTTTTAAAAATTACTTTTAAACATTATATTTATGAAATAATTGAAAAGTTTAGTAGGTAAACACAAGTTTGGAATTAAGGGATTATTTTATGTGGATAATAAGACATGGTTATATATTTTAAGCCCTTGGAGATAAACACTATAGATAGATAGATAGATAGATAGATAGATAGATAGATAGAGGTCTTCCTTATCTGCCATGTAGTTTTGTGGATTCAACTAAGTTGCAGATTAAAAAAATAAGAAAAATGTAGTGAACATATGAAGGGTTCCCCACACACACATCTTGTTTCCTAAACTTTACAGTGTGACAGTGGCTAAGAGCACAGTTAGATGATACTAGTATTATAAATAAGATAAAGATAGCTAAAACTATGTAGGAAGAGGTATGAGTTATATGTAAACATTCACCTATTACATATAAGGGACATGGACATTTGAAGGTTTTGCTATTGGGGAGGGGGAGGTCCTAAAACCAATTCCCTATAGATACTAAGGCTAACATTAACAGACCAAATCTCCAATATATGGGATTTATTAAAAAAATCATACTGGAGAGTCAGGAAGTGGTTGTATAAAATTCTCAAAAAAGGTAAAAAAAAAAAAAAAAAAAAAAAGAAAATACCTTTAAAAAGAAAATATCCCCTTAAAACAAAATACATTATATGCATGTAATAAATTCTCAAAGAATTGTTGGTGGTGGTGGTGATGGTGGTGGTGGTGCATGCCTTTAGTCACAGCACTCAGGAGGTAAAAATGTTTTGTTTTTTTTTTTTAAGAGGGAAATCTGACGACTAGCTGAGTGTCTGTCAGTCACGTTTTTAAAGTTTGTGGTGTCTGGTTCTGGGGCTCCTAGGGGTTTAAGGACATGATGGTTATGCATAGGGATCTCACTGCCTCTTGGGGCACTTGGAACACCTGTCTCCTAGCTTTAATCCCAGGTGTCTGAAAGCGATTCTGATCTTGGTGTGGCCAGACTAGTCCGGCATCTGTTAGATGAGCCCCTTTCCTAGAGGTTTTCCCTGAGCTTCACAAGAAGGAAGCAGGGAGCCACTGGACCCCAAGGTACACTCTAGGGTTTCATTAGAATGGGGAGGGAGTGAAGAGAGAGAGAGAGGGAGAGAGGAAGAGGGAGAGAGAGAGAGAGAGAGAGAGAGAGAGAGAGAGAGAGAGAGAGAGAGAGAGAAGAGAGACCGCAACAGAAACAGAGGGAGACAGAGAGTCAGAGTCAGAGACAGGGAGTAGTGTCATGACCGGTCTCTCACTACTCCATCAAGTTTCTCCAGGCAAAGCTGCAGTCATTCCAGCTCCAGATTACTGGAGCCACCTCTGTCCAGGATCCGCGCCAGAAGCGGGCGCGCGCTCCTTCCCCGGACCGGTGGCCCCGGCCCCTGCCAGCTGCCCCGCGGTACCTGCAGCTCCGCGCCAGGCTGTCCCGCAGCGTCCTGCGCTCCGGCAGGCGCCGCTCGCGCTGCTGCTGGAAGGCGAGCTCGCTGTACACCGGCCGCGACACCGCATAGCTGCAGCTGTACTCGGCGAGCTGCGGCGGCTCCGACCTGCCGCCCCGCGCTGCCATGCCTGAGAACCAGAGGACCGCCGGCCTGGAGGGGATGCGCGAAGGGAAGACGTTCGGAAACGCGGAACGAGCAAACGGCCCGCAGCGGGCACCTGGGAGCAGCCTCGGGTGCCACCTGTGGCAGCGACTTCGGAAAGCCGGTCCGCGTCCCGCAGTCCTCGGCGCTGGCAACAAACTGTCCCTGCGGCCGGCCACCTGCAGGATGGCACCCGAGAACTGCAGCGTCTCCCGTACCAGATACCCGGGAATCCCCGCTGTCCTGGGAGGGAACCTCACTTTGAGGGCTTGGGTGTTGGACTGGGTGGCCTCCCTGGGCAAGTCAGGGAGCTGTCCGCGTCCTGAAATCTCCCCGGAATCGGACTGGGGCCTGTGCGACAGGGAAAGGGTCCGGTACTCCCCACACTCGATCGGAGTCGCAGCTCCACGCACACTCTGGGCTGCAGCAGGGCAGTCCCATTTAAGGACAGGTGCGAGTTTCCCGGTCTGACCCTTAGCTTCCTCTTGTCTCGCTTTTTCTGGTGTCTGTCCTGCCCACCCTGCCGCTGGCGCCTGACCAGTCCCTTCCCTAGAGAGTTACGACAGGGCGGGCGGGGTGCAGCAGACTGCATCTCTTCTGTGATAAACTCACCTGTTTGGGCTCCGGAGTTCTGCCTGACCAGAATGCCCGGGGACAGTTTTCCTGCTGCCTTTATAGCGCTCACTCAAAGCGGTGAGACGTTTTATTTATGGAGCAACAGAGACACCTGGGTGGAAGGGAAGGACACAGGATTTTTCCCCACGAATCTTACCCTCCTGTTTTCTTTCCCTTTCTCAAGTCCAGAGAGCTGTGACTCTTAATGGTTGTCTCACAGGGACACCGACGATGGCTGTGAGATCAGGGACAGATCAGAGCTTGGGGGAGTCATTTGTTTTGTTTGTTTGTTTTTGCCTTTGTTGTTGTTTTCTGAGAGCAACAACAGCTTTCCTATTGTAGCACCCAGGTTCCTTGGCTGTCAGAATCCACAACCTGGTCCATGCATGTTTACACCAAATGAGAAGGAATTGAGGTTAATGTGGTTTGCATAGCAGTAAAGTTTTGGAACTCTGAAAAGTCAGTGGATAAAATGTAGAGATTACAGTTCACTCACTGATTTTAGACATAAATTCTTTTTCACTTTTGTGCATGTGTCTAATTCACAAGCTCGGGGGTATAGGTGGCCCCTGCTTCTTTGACTCTTTAATTTCTAGAAAATCAGGAGGTTATGATACATTGAGATAAATAAGAATCGAGGCAAGGATGAGTAAGGGGATTCGGATATATACTGTTTTTTATTATGTTGGGATGAATCTCGGCAAAACTAACTCGTGGTTAAAATAGGTGCAGAAAGGTTTGGAACTTCAGATCAGTCATGCCTGGTTATTATTCTGAAGCAAAAACAAAAAAAAAAAAGAGTTTGTGCCCACTAGACACCAACTTTCAGCCACCCACTTGGGAAATAGAGACCATGATAATTTTATAAATTCCCGGAAACAAAATTTCAGGAGAACTCTAGTGTAAATCCCCTAGTCAATATGTTGCAAGCATGTGTGGTTTGTTTTATTATTTTTCCCCTTCCACCGAAGAATGATGAATGAGTCACCAGCTTTCAACAGATTTTCAAAGGATTACTTGACCCAAAGAGGTCAAGAGCCAGCCAGGCATGATGGCATGTCTCAAGAGACTTGGGGAGCTGAGATGGGAGAATCACTTGAGTCCCTGAAGCGAGAGAGACAGAGACAGAGAGACAGGGAGAGATACAGAGAGACAGATTTTAAAACAGTTAAAGATGAAAGAGACCTTGTTCCACTTCCAAACTACTCTGCTGTCTGTCCAGTTAAGACAGGATTGTGCAGCCACCTACCTGCCTTCCCACCATTATGGACTTTAAGCCTCTGGAACCAAAAGCCAAAAATGTAAACTTTTTTTTTTTTTTTTTGGTTTTTCAAGACAGGGTTTCTCTGTATAGCCTTGGCTGTCCTGGAACTCACTCTGTAGACCAGGCTGGCCTCGAACTCAGAAATCTGCCTGCCTCTGCCTACTGAGTGCTGGGATTAAAGGCATGCGCCACCACGCCTGGCTCAACTGTTTCTTTTCTAAATTGATTTTCATCAAAGAAACAGAGAAGTAACTAAACACACTGTAAGAACTTTGTTGCTATAATGGTGCACACATGTGAAAATGTCTTGATGAAGTGTAGTAGTCTGTATACTGTCTTAGAAAATTAAAAATTCTGAGAATTTGAGGAGAGTTGAGATATCTCAGTGAATAAAGAATTTTTTTTGCCACCAAGACTGCCGGCCTGAGTTTCAATTCTCAGGACCTTCTCTTACAAGCTATTCCCTTTACTTCAACAGCATGCTATGCTACTTGCATAAACACACACACACACAAATAAGTGTGAGATGTGTAATACAACTTTGTTCTCAGAACCTAATCATCACTCTGTCGCATGTCCTGTATGTGTCAGAACAGTGATACTGTCTTTTCCCACTCCAGGAAATATCTTTTCTATAGTAAAAGTAGACATCCACGGGCAGAATAGTATCTGTGGAGCAGGATTTGGTAAGACTAGAGAATTACTTTTCTCATAGATAAAAGACAGACTCTCTGACTTTGACTACCCTTTAAAGAGAGGGCCAGCTAGATGGTTCACTGGGTAAAAGGCACTTGCTGCAAAGCCCCATGACTTGCGTTTGATCCCTTGGGACCTAAAAGAAAGCACTGACCTCTACAAGTAGCCTTATGATCTCCATATGCCCCCACACAAAATAAGCAAGTCAATGTAAAAAAAATAAATGAAAAGATAAAACATAAAGCTGGAGAAAATTAGGAGCTAAACACAGCTGGTCTCCCATCTTGTTATGTTAAACACCTCATATTACTCACGCCAGCTTTCTAAATCAAGTCTCACCTATTTCACATAGAAGTGAGTGTTTCTTACTTACCAGAATTTAATCACATCAGTGGTTTTCCCCAAGGAAGTGAATGTGTCACTTCCAAATAGACATCAGAGGGCAATGTTGCTACCGTGTGTGATACTTCACAGTCACTGCTGATTTAAGGGCCAGGCAAGGCAGAACACTGCTGTCATCCCAAAGGCAGAGGCGGGCGGGAGCAGAGTCAGAATTTCAAGGCCAGCCTGGTCTACACAGAAAGTTCCAGGCCACCCAGGACTGTATCATGAGATCCTGAATCTAGTCTCAAAAACAAGCAAGCAACCCTAAAAACCAAACAAGAAACCACTGTCACTCAGACTTACCCTGGATGAGACCATCCTACTGTCAGGTCTATATATCACCCATTCAAGAGTTTATTAAGAATTCATTTGTGCTCTCTTATCACACCAAGAACTAGGCCCACGGTTGCCCACAGCCTGAGATCTGCAAACTGTGTGCCCACGATTGCCCACTTGGACTTTTGCAATTGGAGACAACAGCAACGGCAGCCAACTGGAGAGCTATTGCATCTTGGTACTCTCACCTAGAATATGTAAGATACTGGTGGCATTGCTATCATGCACTGGTTTGGATGCGAAGCCACCAGAGGCCTACAGAAAGTCCAGGGATTCCTATTTCACGTTGCCATGGCTCTCCCCTCATGCAGATCTTGGCTGGAACACTTGTGTGGATGAGGTTGAGTGTTCTTCAACCTTCCAAGCTCAGCACGTGGCCTGGCGGGAGTCTCCCTGGGCAGCCTAGGCGTGACAGCAGAACCCAGGTACCCACGCGAGACGATAAAGAGACACGAGAGGAAGAGCTGGAATCAGATTCACAAAAATGATTGTTTGGTAATTAATGGCATTCTATAATTAATGAAGAATGATAATTTTATAAATTCATAATTGTATCTGTGCTCTTAAGTGACTGATATATTAAAAAAAAAATCTGGAGGTTGCTGAAGTGATGGCTCAGTGGTTAAGAGCTTGCTTAGTTTCCAGTTCCTATGTGGTGCTCACAACCACCCATAATTCCATTGTCGGCAGACCCAATACCCCCTTCTGACTTCTGTGGGAATGGGGCAAATGTGATGCCCACATACATGCAGGCAAAACACTCACACACAAAATGAAATAAATAAATCTTTTAAAAAGTGATTCTAAGCCAGACGTGGTGGTGCACACCTTTAATCCTAGCACTTGGAAGGCAGAGGCAGGTGGATTTCTGAGTTCGAGGCCAGCCTGGTCTACAGAGTGAGCTCCAGGATAGCCAGGGCTATATAGAGAAACCCTGTCTTGAAAAACAAACAGACAAAAGAATTATTCTAGTCCCATGATAAGAGCAATAAATCCATCTGTCTGCATCTCTCTCTCTCTCTCTCTCTCTTTCTTTCTTTCTTTTTCTTTTCTTTTCTCTTTTTCCTTTTTTTGTCTAAAGAGACACCCTATAGTGTGGATTACTTTATGCTTGAAATTAAATACTTATTCAGAAGAATTTTTAAAAACAAAAATGCTAATAATTGCAAGAGTTCTGATTATTTGTACCTCCCCCCAAGACAGGTGTCTCTGTGTGTCCCAGCCTGTCTTGGAACTTGTTCTGTAGACTGGGCTGGCCTCAAACTCAGAGATCTGCCTGCTTCTGCCTTCTGAGTGCTAGAAGTTAAGGTGTCTGCCACCATGCCTGCCTAAGAATGCTGTATTTAAAAGAAATCTTGATTCTGATTCTTCTTGGCTTTGTAGCCACACTGTCCCCGTTTGAACATGTTTGTAGTGTACCATAGATAGCTTACTTATTATTTTCACGTGGCTTTCACTTGACTCATTTCTCTTAAGAGAGCACATAGGGAAATCATGGTGATTCACAGGTACGCTGTAAGCACTGCCCACCTTTCAGACCGGCACTGGTGAGCAACAGATACCACGAGGAAGCGCTGACCAGGAAGTGTAAGTCTAATTCTGAGTTTCTGCTTTTTATTTCTTGTTAATTTCCCCAACAGATGCTAAATTCTGCCGGTTTTTTATACGAGAAGAGAACTTGAACTTTGAACTTTTCTGAGCAGCTTCCTGGCTTTGTAGCCTTCCAGTTCCGTGCTTGTTTCCAGTTTCCTGTTTATTATTTATATCTTCTGCTGCTTCCACGTGATGTTCCTTAAGAACATATGCCCCTTATGATAGTAAAAATGGGGGCATGGGTAAGCTGGGAAGATAGCTCAGTTTGTAAAGTACCCCTGAAGTGTAAAGAGGATCCTCTGAGGCTCACTGGCCAGCCAACCTCGCCCACTCTGGGAGTTCCAGGCCAATGAGAGACCTTGACTCAAAAATAAAGTAATAGCACTTGATAACACCAAAAGATGTCCTCTGGCTTACACACACACACACACACACACACACACACACACACACACACACACAGAGTCAAAGACAAAGACAGAACTTTAAAAAAAAAACCTCTGTAAAATTTATAAAAAGCATATGTTTATAAAAATAAAACTCATAAATATAAAATATATAAATTACATTATTTATATTGTATAATATAAATATATTAAATATTAAACAAAAAACATAAAATATATTCATAAAAGTATAAGATTTACAAATTTTAGAGTTAAGTTCATCAACTTAAAACATTTTTAATGTCAATATAATTCACTGTATTTCTCGGACCATACATTTAGATTGCCTAATATGAGTCCAAATTTGATAAGTGTTTGAATTAACTTATATTTATCTCTTTCTATCATGAAACAAAGGCACAGATTTTCTAAGCAGCAAACAATTTGAGAACCTTCCAAGTTTTTTAAATTGTATTTAACGCTCATTATTATTGCTGCCAATCTTATCCCATAAATCCTATAGCATGTTATGGAAGGAAACAATGGAAAGTTGCTTATATTCTTTAGTGTGCTGATTGAATATTTAAGTATTTTACTCATTAAGTCATTCCATCCGTTCATCCATCCATTTAGTGAGTCCTCTGTTTATATGAGACACATTTGTAAGTATTGGATATACAGCAATGAGCATGTCTGACAAAGTTGATGCTCTCATAGGATTTATATTCTAATAGGGCAGTGACTATTAAAAAAACCCATAACCAAAACCAAAAAGCAAAGCAAAACAAAATAAACCTCAGAGCTGGTCATGGTGGTGCATACCTTCAGTTCTAACATTCAGAAGAGTCTGAGTTCAAGGCCAACCTAGTCTACAAAGTCAATTTCAGAGCAGCTAGGGCCACCCAGAGAAAGCCTGTCTCAAAAAACAAAACAAACAAACAAACAAACAAACAAAACCCTTGAGGTAATATCCTATTTTTTAAAAACATACATTTCTTGGAAATTGGTGTTGAATGGAAGAAACAAGCAGAAGAATGCCTTACAGGATTCTTTTTTTGGTTGAAGGTGTGTGTGTGTGTGTGTGTGTGTGTGTGTGTGTGTGTGTGTGTGTGAAGGCCTTTCATTTTGCTGAGGAGGAGACTTTTGACAAGAGATCAGAAGGACAAGGAGACAGTCCTCCTGGAAAAAGAAGCAGAAAGGCTAAAACTCCGAGATAGGAAAGAAACAAACTGAGAGCTATTTCGAGGGAAATGCACATGTGTCAGAGCTGGAGGTAGTAGCTGGGTATCCTTTGGATGTATGCAGCCATGGGAACCAGACATTGAGAGACAGAGACAGAGACAGAGACAGAGACAGAGAGAGATAGAGAGAGACACAGAGACAGAGAGAGAGACAGACAGAGAGACAGAGAGAGAGAGAGACAGAGAGAGAAGACAGGTAAGTAGCCACTGAGTCATTGAGTAGTCCAGCATTTAGGTTTGGATACTGAATGCCTCCCAAAGCCTCATGTGTTAGGTTTGATCTTTGGGGAATGCTATTAGGAAATGCTTGAAGGGGTGGGGCCTGGTGGTTTGTCTTCAGAACACCATTGGAGGTGTATCTTTGAAAGGAATTATATGTGATACACAAACATACATTCAGGGTAAATACACATATACATAAAATAAAAAAATGAAATTTCAATTATTCCTATTACCTGATTGTGGTTTGCTGTCTATATGCAGATGAGGACAGGCACGAGATAAGGTGAGAGCCTGTGATTGGGCAGTGGAAAAGAAAGGTGGGCTGAGAATTTTAGAGGTGAGGACAAAGAGTACAGAGGGAGAGAGTAGGGAAGGAGAGGAAGAGATAATATGGAACTTATAGGAGAGGAGAGGAGCCAGAACCACACAGTTCTGGGAGCCATAAGTATTGGGGGAAATTCTTAGATAGATGATTTATAAATAGTAGAGTGAGTTTGCCCCATCTAGGGGAATAGCTTTTGTTTATATTAATCGAGTTTTGAGTTCATTGTGTGGGCATTTTGTGGGTTGAGAATTTACAAATATAAATCTGACTGATAAATCACAAGCCTCCAGAGTTTGGATTTTACTGAGTTACAATCCGCAGCAAGAGACCCGCGAGATGGGTGGTCACTACATGGGGCTAGCCATGGAGGCGGCCTCCAGGGCCAGAGAGTAACCGGCAATAGCATAGGATGGTGCCTTGTAAAATAGTTTCCACTACACCTCATAAGTAATTACAGATTTAATTTGGGGTTAGAGTAGAACCTTATACCAATTAAGTCTCCACAGGTTAAGTCAGGCAAGTCTTATGCCCCATTGTCCTGTATAGTCTGACTTGAAAGTCGGCTTGGAAATTAAGACGCCATCAAGCATAAATATTGCATTGAGGTAGGTATTGTTATCCTCAGTTTACATTTGAGGAGACATGTGCAGAAATGCTAAGTAATAATTTGCTCATAGTGTGGCTGAGCTGGAGCTTGAAGCTCTATAGCCTACTCCACTACTGTGAAATTACCCAGGGTATCATAGCATCGGCTGACCTCAGTATTATCTCCGAGGAGTTCAGTACTGTCTCATTACTTCATCTGAGGATTAGTGGTCCCTCACCTACTTCATCTTCCCATTCACTTTTTAAATATAAAAGTTACAGGTGTATTGTACACAGAAATATGGTAACCTGTATGTACAGACAGAAGGAAACTTCTACTGGATTGAGATGAAAAAAAAAAAAACCAGCCAGGAATGTGAACAGAATACTAATGTTTGTATAAATAGAGGGAATACATACTTGTGTATTATGTAAACCAGAGCTCAAAAAAGATGGCATATTCAGATGGAGTTAAGCAATGAGTTGCTTACAAAAGTGTAGGCAGGGTCAAGAAAGACCAAGACAGGGCAATGGCAGCAGCGTCCTTCAGGAGTGGCTGAAGGGAGCTGTCAGAGAAGAGAGGTCTGTGGTGTCAATCTGAGAAGGCAAGAGGAGGGAGGGAGCTGTCATCAGGACCCAGGTGTTATCATAGAAGACTGCCCAACAGAGGCAGAATCACAGCTATTAATAGATTCTCATTTAGCAGTTAAAGATTCCAGGGAACACTAAAACCCCCTCCCCCTCCCCTCCCCTCCCCTCCCTTCCCCCTCCCCCTCTCCTCCCCCTCCCCTCCTGTTGGAGTCCCTCTCCCTGCACTGCCCTTCTCCTGGAAGGAGCTTGTTGGCTTTGCCTGTAGGGTCAGCTTTCTGGGCAAGAGCTAAGAAGGGACTGGTGAAAGCAGCTGAGGAAGAGTGAATGGGAATAACCAGGCACAGAAGCATGGAGTACGTCTCTGGAAATGGTCACATGAAGCTAGTTCTGGATAGACACAGATATTTAAAAATATACCTTGTTTATTTATGAACAGAGTTAGATTCACAAAGCAATCACGAAAATTGCACTCAGGAGGCAGAGGCAGAGGCAGAGGCAGAGGCAGAGGCAGAGGCAGAGGCAGAGGCAGAGGCAGAGGCAGAGGCAGAGGCAGAGGCAGAGGCAGAGGCAGAGGCAGAGGCAGAGGCAGAGGCAGAGGCAGAGGCAGAGGCAGAGGCAGAGGCAGAGGCAGAGGCAGGCTGTGCTCTGGAAGTTTGAGGTCAGCCTGGTTTATAGACCTAGTTCCAGAGACCAGTCAAGGCTACATAGTGAGACCCCTCCCTTAAAAAAAGAAGACCATACAGAGTTCTCATATGCACTTTTATAATATACTTTGCATTGACATCCTAAATCTGTGTAGTGTACTTGCCCAACTCCGCAACAGTATATATACTTGGTTGTTTAGATTTCTTCATCTCGTATGTAACAGAACGTTTCAGATCCATGCACATTTCCAAAATACCATACAGCTGGGTTATTGTGGTGCACACTTCTGAGCCCAGCACTTGGGAGGAAGAGGCAAGTGGATCTCTGTGAGTTCAAGGCCAATCTGGTCTACATAGTGAGTTTGAGGACAGCCAAGGCTACACAATGAAACCCTGTCTCAAAACACACACACCCCAACAAAAATAACCAAAATCAATCAATCAAACATCCCCCAAAATATCACATTACATTTGGTCAGCACCATTTCAGGCTCCTCTAGACTGTTAGTTTCTCAGAATGTCCTCATTTTTTTTTTTTTTTGTGACATTAGCAAATCTAAGAACTCACTGAGTATCTTACAGGCTGTTGTTACTCTGTTGGGAATCTATCTGACACTTCATATAGTTCAACTGAGGTTCTGCCTTCTTGAATGCAAACTCATAGAAGTCAGGCTCCATTTTCATCACACCGCACAGGGGCCCCCCTCACTTCTCCTTGTTGAAACTGACCTTGCCGCCTTGCCTTTGACAAGGTTTCTGAGGTCTCTCCCTCTCCCCAGCTGCCTTCTATTCCACCCTCTTTGGAAGGCAGTCATCACACGCGGCTCCCACTTAAGGAGAAGCGAGTTAAGCTGCCCGTGCTTGAGAGCAGAACAGCTACATGAAATTTTGGAATTCTTCTTGTTTATTGATTTATTCAATCACTTAAACCACCAGGTAGTCGTGCACATTTCGTTTTATGTTTTAAATGATGACTTAGTACAATTCAAAACCAAAGTCAAACTCATACTGTTCCAGCTTTGCTCCTTGGGAGCTTCTTCAGTCAGCTCCTTTGTCAGCTCACCAGGGCACGGAGTATTTTCTTTATGTGTCTGAGGGGTTACTTTGTTACTTTCTGGCATTATATGATACTCCAGACTTATCTTGTATGTTTCCAGTATTGGCCCAAGAGTCAGCCTTCAGTCACAAAGCTGATTGCTAGATGTGCTCAGTGCTACTAGAGTGTTGTTGCTTTAAGTCCTCTCAAATGATTACTCCAAGAGGTGTGTGTGTGTTAGCCAATATTTATATATGTGTGACTGTATCTTCTATATGAGCATCATTGTCTGTTTTTAGATTTTAATATAAATATACATGTATGTGTATGCATGGTGATAGTGATGATATATGAGTGTGTGTGTGTGTGTGTGTGTGTGTGTGTGTGTGTGTGTGTACCTGCTAAGACTCCCATGTAGAAGTCAGAGAAATTGGTTCTGTCCTTATCCCTTTATGGAAGTTCCAGGGATCAAACTCAGACTTCCCCAAATACCTTTTTCCACTGAGCCATTTCACCTCCACTATTATGCTAACTATAAACTTGTACTAATGAAGAGACATCTTATTATATGGTGCTTTATACTGTTTATCTGCACACACATATAACATATCTTTATATGTTATTCCATAATTGAAGAATGATGCTTGAAATGGCATACTTACATGATAAATTGTGTCTGTCTATCTATCTATCTATCTATCTATCTATCTATCTATCTATCTATCTATCTATCATTTGTAGATTGCTGGATGCAATAAAATATAATAATAATAATCATAATGCTCTATTGGAAAGGTGCACACATCAGGCAGGGCTGGAAAGATGGCTCAGTAGTTAAGAGCACATACTGTTCTTGCAGAGGACCCAAGTTCAATGCCCAATGCAAACATCGGGTGACTCGTGATCACCTATAACTCTAGCTGCATGGGAATCCAATGCATCAGCTGCACGGGAGTCCAATGCATCAGCTTCAACAGACACCTGCACACACACGCACAAACCTACACAGAGACACACACGCATAACTTAAAATAAAACAAATCCTTTATAAAGGTGTGAATGTTAAAATTTTGGTACTCTAACTTTTAAGAATGTTAGGCGGAGGTGATTTAAGATAACTCTCACAAGTTATTCTTTCATGATGGATGGTGCTCCTGCAGGTATCAGTACTTCAACATGGCAAAATGGGATTTTTTATTTTCTTACAATAACACTCGTTTAATAGCTTTTAATTACATTTATTTATTTGTGTATATGTGTGCAGGTCCGGAGGTCAAAGGACAACCCTTGGGAATTGGTTCACTTCCCCAGTCATGTAGCTCCAGGGACCAGTCTCAGGCAGATGGGCTTAGCAGCAAGCACCTTCTTACCTGCTAAGTCATCTTACTGACCCACAATCACAGTCTTAAACCTTTACCCTTTTCCTGTATTTCCCAACTTAGTGAATGTCATCACATCTGTCCAGTCATTAAGAGTCATCTGATTCCTACTTTCTTACCTAAATCAAACATGGTATGGGAAGGTGGAGGCAGGAAAAATCAGAAATTCAAAGTCATCCTGAGTAAATTATTTTAGACTCGCCAAGAAAGAAAGAAAGAAAGAAAGAAAGAAAGAAAGCGAGTGAGAGAGAGCGAGAGAGAGAGAGAGAGAAAGAAAGAAAGAAAGAAAGAAAGAAAGAAAGAAAGAAAGAAAGAAAGAAAGAAAGAAAAGAAATTCTCCCTCTTCATGGTGCTGGGAATGATCATGTAGGAATACATCTACGTATGTGATCTACCACTGATCTGCTATCCTTACTCCCACCCCCTGTCCCCAGTGTCTAGCTAACTTTTGAGTAGATCTCCCATCCTTCAGTTGTTCATTTCTACGGACACTGCCTAGGTTCAGAATCACATTAAAGCTCTGCTAACCAATTACCCTCCAAAAGTTTCAGAATACAAATGGTCACTACTCAGAAGTCTGAGGTAAGAGGACTGCTGAAGTCTGGGAGTAAGAACTTGTCTCAAAAAAAAAAAAAAATGAACAAGAAATGTGAACGTGTTCCAGTCTATCCTTAGTTTTAAATCTTTCTAAGTGGCCCTCCATTTTCACTGGTGCTTTCTTTCTATGGACTTATAGAACTAAACTTCTTTTGTCTGTGGAACTGGTGACCCGCCTTCTCTATCCTTAACCCTTTTCTGTCCTGTTTCAACTGTTCTGTGATAGTGGCTTGCCTAATTAATAGTCAAGCAAGGTAGATGTTCTTCCTGCAGATGCACTCAGCCCTTGCCACACCGAAAGGTTCTTTTCTGTATCCAGCATTATGCTGTAAAATTCTTGAGGATAAAGAATTTCTTGATGTGTTACAGAGTAAAAAAATAAAAGGTAGAACTGCTATTTGACCTAACTATACCATTACTCAAAGGACTTTACACCTATCTTAGTTTGAGTTTCTAAGGCTATGATAAAGACCATAGCCAAAACAACTTGGAGAGGGTGCTAAGATTACATTAACTGGACACAGGCTGGAGTCATCTTTGAAAGGAGGAAACTCCAGTTGAGAAAATGCATCACGCCTTTAATCCCAGCACTCAGGAGGCAGAGGCAGGCGGATTTCTGAGTTCGAGGCCAGCCTGGTCTACAAAGTGTGTTCCAGGACAGCCAGGGCTATACAGAGAAACCCTGTCTCGAAAAACCAAAAAAAAAAAAAAAAAAAAAAAAACCCAAAAAAAAAAAAAAAAAAAAAAAAAAAAAAAAAAAAAAACCCCAAAAAACAAACAAACAAAAAAAAACCAAAACAAAACTGCACTGTAGGCAAAGCTATAGGGTATTTTCTTAATTAGTGATTGACAGGAGGAGAACCCAGCCCACTGTGGGTGGTGCCATTCCTGGGTTGGTGGTCCTGGATTTTATAAAGAAAGCAAGATGGACAGGTCTGGCCCACAGCTTCATGGCAGGCCTGGGCAGAAGACAGCCAGAGGTCCAGCCCACCACTACAATGACCAAGAATGTGGTGGAGAGATGGGAAATAAAGAGTAAAGTGGTCTTTTCTGCCACTACGAAAAGAGGCAGAAGTGGAGACAAGATGGTGGTCAGGAACAGCCTGACATGAGAGGCCTGTGCTGCCAGGGAGGGCCGACCACATCTGGGTCCGTGACCCCGTTGCATCGAGGGTCTGGGTTGATGTCAGTGACTTATGTTACCACCAAAGGCCATGCAGACATCTATGACCTGGGCTGCCTTCATGCTAATATCTGAAGGATGAGATGAATGGGCACTGCCCCTCAAGATAGTGCCAGCGATGGTATGGGTTCAGAAGAACTGGTCCTGCCCCCCATTTGGGCAGCTTGGCCTCTGTGGTGCTAGCACAGGAGAGCTGGCCCCACCACTTTCCTGGGCAATGCTGGAGAGATGGTCCAGCAGTGTGGGTATAGGAGAGCGGCAGGCTGACCAACCCAGCTACCACCTAAGCCCAGATGACCCCCATCTATCCCATCTCTGAGCTGCTGGAGTGCATGAAGGGACTGGTTCTGCAGAACCAAAGCCACCGGATCTCCAATAACTCAGGGCAACAGCAGGATAACCAAGAGGAGTCCTGGTGAGGGTCCAGTATTGGTAGTGTAGCAGAAGCCAGAGGCCCTTGAGCTGGACCAATGACTCATTGCAACGCACATTTGCCAGCAAAGCTGTTTGGGCAAAGGTAAAGCTGTTTATGACCCACCACCACTTTCAAGGCAAGATTTTTGTTTGCTTGTTTTGTTTTGCTGTTCTTAATTTTAACCTTTTATTTACTTTTTTTGGGGGGGTGGTTACAAGGGTGAAGGGTGGGTATGGAAGGATTGGAAAATGAGTGGGATTGGGGTACATGATATGAAATTCACAATGAATCAATAAAAAATTATGAACTCCCCCCCCCAAAGATAAATAAAAGCACACTGAGAAAGCCATGGGGAGCAAGCAATGGTCTCTGTATCAGCTCCTGCATCCAGGTTCCTGCCCTGCTTGAATTCCTGCCCTGACTGTCTTTGATGAATGGTGATAGGGAAGTCTAAGCCAAATAAAGCCTTTTCCTCTCTGCGTTGCTTTGCATGGTGTTTCATCACCACAATAGTAACACTAACAAGGCAGCGAGGAAGAGATCTGTTTCATCCTCCAATTCCAGGAAACAGTCCATCACTGGAGGAAGTTAGGGCAGGAACTCAAGGCAGGCACCTGGAGGTGAGACTGAATCAGAGGCCATGGAGGGGTGCTGCTTCTAGCTTGCTCCCCATGGCTTGCTCAGCCTGCTTTGCCATACAACTCGGGGTTCTGGAGAGATGGCTCATCGGTGACGGTCATTCCTTGCTATTAGTACATCAAATAAGCTATGGTATTCACTTCAGCTAGGCTGTACCTTCAGCAATAGCTGAACTAAACTCTCTTCAGGGACTTCAATCATGCTACAAGGTGCCAACCCTCAGCTTTCATCCATGACTCTTTCAATCCTGCTGCTTTTCCTGTAGTTGGGGGTACATCTTCACCAGTGGCCTTTCTTGGCCTCTTATACTGCCAAACCCCAGCTGCTTTCCACGATCCCTTCTGTTAGGTACAGCCTAACAGTCTGTACCTAAGGAACCATAACTTCTATGTGCTGACCCCAAGGAAACATTTCCTAGAATATTTGGCCTCAGTGATTTTGGTCATTTCTTAATCATAGCTAATTCTTCAGCTCCAGCTAATCAGGATTGATTATCCCAACAAAGCAAAGGTTTGATTTTAAGTGGTTCTGATCTTTTCTTAGTCATAGATGATTCTTCATTTCCAGCTGAACAAAACCACAGAGTCTTCATTAAAAAAAAAAAAAAGGTCCTGATAGAGTCCTTATGGGACTTTCAAACTTCCCCCTTGATGAGGTTGGTTTGGTGTGCTGTGTATTCAGATGCCAAGTTTTGTGCCCCATGATCAGGTTGCAGTCTGAATATAGGCATTGTACTGAGCAATGTACTATAAAGAATGCTCCCCAATAATCTCTGATTGGTGAATTAAATGCTAGAGCCTGTGACTGAGCAAGAGAGAGAGGAAGTTAAGCCTTCAGACTGAGTGAGGGAATCTCAGGTAGGGGCCCAAAGAAGAAGGACAAAGGAGAAGAGAAGGAGATTGCCATGAGGCAGGATGGACCATGAGGAGGGACCATGAGTGTGTAGCCAAGAGACGCTTGCCCTGAGGACACAAGTGGAACAGAGCAAGACTCAGTTGGCAAGTACTAGTGCACTTACCTGGTTATGAATAGACTAGTCAGGTTAAAATAGTTTGTAATCTTCCCAGGATAGTTTCAGCAGCTTGTTAATAAAATCTGATGTCTCTGTGTTGTTTACTTGGGAGCTAAACGGACAAAGTGGGGCAGAAATCCCCCATAAAATTACTATAATACTCCATGAAGCATCACATTTGATACTGTCCTCAACGTTATTTTCTAAGTTCCCACAACAGTGCATTAAACTCTGAACACTCAATGGCCTTTCTCGGCCATTGCTAAGTTCCAAAGTCCTCCCCCAAAACATGATCAGATCAGTCACAGCAATATCACATGAACCTACTACCAACTTCTGCATTAGTCAGGGTTTTATTGCTATGGTAAAACTCCATGACCATTTACAACTTGAAGGAAAGGGATTATTTGGCCTGTACTTCCACATTATAGTCCATCATGGAGGGAAGTCAGGGCAAGAATCTGGAGGTAGGAACTGAAGCAGAGGCTATGGAGGAGTGTTGCATACTGACTTGTTCCCTATGGCTTGCTCATCTTGATTTCTTATACAACCGAGGACTGCCTGCCCAGGGCTGCCACTGTTCACAGTGAACTGCATTCCAAAATTAATCATTAATTGAGAAAATACCCCACAGGGCTTGCCCACAGCCCAATCCAGAGTAAGAATTTTCTCAATTGAGGTTCTCTCTTCCCAAATGGCTCTAGGTGTGTCAAGCTGACGAAAGTAGTCAACACTCAAACCTTTTTATAAAGATCCTTAAAATTCATGTCCATTGCCCTCTGTTCCTGGTATCCAGCAAGTGGAATGCCCAACATGTGATGGATAATAATGTGGTTCTTAGACACAGTGGAATTTTTACTTTGGTGTAAAGACAAATGAAATTTAAAAATTTGAAAGACAATAAATGAAACTGGAAAATAGTAACTGAGTGAGATAGCCCAGGTGCCACAGGCTATCTCTCCTACGTGGAGTTAGAGTCCTTAAGAAGAAGTGAGGATTGGAACATAGAGATATGAAAATAGAGAATGCTGGAGCAAAAAGGTCTAAGTGGAAATGGGAGCAGGAAGATGGAGAAGAAGGGGGAGTTAGTGAAAACTAGGATGTAAGAAAAAGCCAAATGAAAAACCTACTGTAAGACATTTTAAATATATTCATACATATTTTATGAATTTTAAGGGAAGCATTTTGCATAGGTGGATGCTGATGCTCCCAGAAGTTACAGGTTATTAAACAAAAATCCCAGTGTTAGGTATGATACCTTCTTATGAGTTTTTGGACAGTGAGTTTAGAGGTTCCCAAAGTAATAGAAAGGTCCGATATTACTTCTAGTTCTCTCTCAGTACTTAGATACACCTATTTTGGCTGTAAATCAGAGAAACGGAACTGGAACTGACCTGAAAATGTCTGTTATCTACCTTTCACAGCGACAAAAGGTTTCATGCAGGAAACTCATTGTGTGGTGGAGTACAATGGTTTCCATTGGCTCATATATCTAAATGCCTGATCCCCAGTTTGTAGAACTGTTTGGGAAGGATTAGGAGGTGTGGCCTTGTTGGAGGAGGTGTGTCACTGGAAGTCAGATTTGTGGTTTCCAAAGTACAGGCCAGGTCCAGTTATCTACCTCTCTTTGCTTCATGTTATGGATCAGATGTAAGCACTCATCGACTGCTTCGGTGCTATGACTGCCTGACTGCTGCCATGGGACATGGATTCCAAACCTCTGAAACTATCAGCTACAAATTTAAATTTAGTTATTTTATAATTTTCTTTGGTCATGGTGTTTTGTTACAGCAATTGTAGAGTAACTAAGACAGTCATCAACAATCTTACCTAGTAATGAGCCCTGCAAGCTATAATACTACCCTTCTAGGCAACATATCCTGGTGGTGTAATAGTGTCATCTTTATTATTGGCACAACCAACCAACTACTTTCTTATTAGACTTGATATCTATTCATGCCTGGTACTGTATGTCTTTCTGAAAATCCATGACTGAGGGGGGGTCATATGCCCTAATACCATTGTTTGTTAAAATGGACATGGTAGCCAGAAGTACTGTTACACACCTTTAATCCCAGCACTCAGGAGGTAGAGGCAGGTGGATATTGAGATTTTTTTTTTTACCATTAAAAAAAATGGTAATGGTGTCAAACTGCTGTCTAAATACTTACATTTTTATCTATAGATTACTGCTGCTGTCAGCCTTGGTCAGAAAAGTTTCTGTTTACAGTGAGTGACAGTTCATGCAGAAATTCATAACTCATCAAAACACAGAGAATAAGTGACCAGTGAGTCAACATCCTTCCCTCCAAGTTCATGGAATATTCTGAAAGGAGAGGCAGAAAGAATGTAAGAGACAAAGGTGTAAAGGAGCTCTGTGGAGAGCTGTCCTATGGATATAACATGGCTGCTGAACACATTCACTCACAGTAGCAGTGTTGAGCCACCCAGCAGCTGTGTAAGCCTAGGTTCACTAACACTCTACAGTGAGTGGGGATAGGTCTCTAAGTAGCTCTCTGAGTAGCAATAGACAGTTAATGGTCATTGGGCAAAAAGAAGTCATATTCCTCGCTCTTGTAGCCACTGATAAATTGCCCTTGCTTAAGTGCACTTGTACACACACACACACACACACACACACACACACACAAGCATGAAGAGATAGAGATGGGAGAAAAGAAGAGGGGAAGAGAGGGAGAGAGAAGGGAAGGGATGGGGAGGCAGAGGAAAGTAGGAGGGTGACTTGTTGGGAAGAAGAAGAATTCAGTGGGGAGGGAGGGGATAAGATGATAATGGGAAGGAATATGGCCAAACCACATTATGTGTGTGTGTGTGTGTGTGTGTGTGTGTGTGTGTGTGTAATTGTGATGAATAAATACAAACATTCAAACAGAAAAAAAGAATGTTTCAGAGTCAGACTGAGTGAGTTTCAGTTCTGTTATTTCTACATCTATGACCTTGGAAAAGTTATTTAGCTTCCTCTGGCCTTAATTTTTTTCATCTTAATTTAAAATAAGAGTATGGGAGAATAATGCTTACCTCATAGTGCTAGTGTGAGAATTAGATGCAATGCCTGGCACACAGTAAGTGCTTGATAAATGTTAGCTATTAAAATTGCGTTCTAGAGCCCCGTGGGACTATGGGAGTTAGGTCCTGGTGTATTTTGAGCTTCATTCCAGAAAAAGGTACATGAGTGTATGTATATATGTTATTTGGTATTGCCAGGCATAGCTAATTTTATCTGTCAAAATTTTCTTCCTAGCACGCTCTTTTGAGTCACTGATTTGGCTTTTAAGTAAGCTAAAGGTTGCTAATTGGGAGAACAGCCAGGAAAACTTACCCACGGCTTCTGAGTCACATGTTGAACAAATCTGGCAGCGTAAGCTTCAGGCTGCCTTCTGTTTCTAATCACTTTTCTTCCTAATTTAGTTTCTTCCACCCAAAGGGATTATAATTTATTTTCATTGCAGAAATTATGAAGATGTCACAGGATGAAAATTACTTCCAAGTGGATGGAACCCATATCTGCTGAACACCACCCTTGACTTCATTCTATGTTCTGATCAGCAGAGACCCTTTTCTTTGAACTGAGATATGTCACTGATCTAAAGCTGCTGAAAAAGTTTCAACTATGCAAGCTTCTTTCCTCACAGTTATCTCTGAAATTCTAAAAATTAAAAAAAAAATCATGGGTCAGCAACTAGTTTTCAGAAGAAACCTTTTGTTTGTTTATTTTTACAAGGTATTCATTTTATGTTTAATTATGTGTCTGTGTCCAGGTGTTATATTTATAGGTATATGTGTGTGTGCGATACATATGTATCGCACATACACATGGGAACCAGAGCAGGGCACCAAGTGTCCTGGGCTACTGCAGACTTGCTCCTTTGAAACGTGGTCTCCCATTGAACCTAGAGCTAAGCTGACGGCCGGCAAACTCCAGAGGTCCTTCCACTTCCTCCTCTCCCCTCCCCGAGTTCTTGGGGTACAGGTGCATGTGCACTCACACCCTGTTTTTTCCATGGGTGCTAGAGGCTTTAAATTCAGTTCTTCACCCCAGCACAGTAAGTAAGCTCACCCTACTGAACCCTCTCCCAAGGCCTGGCCTCTTCCTTAACAGAATGACCTCTTTCACGTACACTATTTTGCTCTCGCCCCAGGTAGAACTCTGTCCATCAGAAAGGATATGGATTTGCTGTTTTCAAACCAGAGAAGCCATGATTACTCATGAGGCTTCCAGAATCCCAAAACATAAAAACTACTGACATTGTTGGGGGAAACGGAGAGTCCTTCCCAGCCCTAAAGTGGAGTATGCTCTTATAAGTCACCTTAAACCTATACTCTTGGGAAGAAATTATATAAACTTTAGGTTAGGTTAGGGTTAGGTTGGTGTTGGTGTTGGGGTTAGGGTTAGGGTTAGTTCCAACAAGTTAAACTTGATGGAATTGTTTCAAAGTGCTAAAAACAATCAATAAGAAATAATAAAAAAAAACAAACAAGCAAAAACCTCATACCTACAACAATAAAAACAGAAGCTCACAAAAAAATGGGGGCCCTGTTCAAGTCACTCTATGGTGAATGTGTCAAAATTTGTGCTGAGCTGGAGTTCTTATGGAAAAAAAAATTACCAGCAGCCAAGTTCAGTGAGTGTGAGCCTCTGTAATCCTGTAGAGGAGTGCCTCTCAACCTTCCCAATGCTGCAACCCTCTAACAGAGTTCTTCATGTGGTGACCCTCAACCAAAAATGAATTCATTGCTACTTCATAACTATAATTTTGCTACTGTTATGAGTCATAATGTAAATATATGTAGTTTCTAATGGTCTGAAGCAACCCCCGTGAAAGGGTTGTTCAACCTCCAAACGGGTCTCAACCCACAGGTTGAGAACTGCTGCTTTTAAGAAAGAACAGCAATTCACAGAAGGCGTGATTGACAGACAGTACAGTTAAAAAGACCATGTTTGTGCCATGGGTGGGCAATTATCCCTCCAGAGCACGCTGCATGTATTTCTCCCTCAAGAGAGCACACTGGTGTTTTCAGCAGCCAAGTACGGTCAGGGCAGAGACAGCACAGGCACATGGCTTGTCAAACTCCATCAACCAGCTCCATGGGAGTTATAGCAGGCCACAGCTTGCTTGCTCTCTTTTGGCCTAAGTCCAGTCAAGCAGTACAATCTAGCATCATTGATCGCCATGGATACGGGGAGCCCTGTAGTATTGTCCTTGGATAAGGAGACAGAAAGACTCAATAGAGAATGACTGTGCTTCAGAATGAGCTAAGGAAAATAGCTTTCCTGCTGTCCGCAGTGTTGCTCTTTTGAGGGAACAAATGACTCAAGCCATAGGATCTCCTCCTTGGACCCCCTTCCCTGCCACATTCCTTTAGCTGCTGAATCCCAAGACCAGTGAGCGTTTTTTCTTGGAACAAATGGTGGTAGGCCGTCAGAGTTCCTGCAAGCCTTCTGTATAAAGATCTCATTACATAATGCTAACTCAGTTTTCCAGATTTAGAGAACTGTTTGAGAGATGTACAAGTACACTGAAAGAAGTGAGGCCAGGAAACCAGTCTACGCCGGGTGCAGGCACAGCTGTGAAACTCTTGGGGGAATTATGGTTTGCAAGGCACATAAGATATCTGACAAGGTGACAGAAAAACAAATCCAAACAAAACAAAAAACAGCCTATGCTTGTGAATGTAAAAAATGTGTTAGGAATTCAAATTCAGAAGGTATCCTGTATGGGTGGGGGAAAGGCACGTTCACAAAATGAGGTTGTTAGTGCCAGGAATGATTTATATCTCTGTGAGGTATTAGTCAAGGAGGCCACAAAACATTCACGCCACAGGGGATTTACCTCCCTCCGAGTTATGGGTTAAGGAGGCCACACCCAAGGAGGCCCCTTGCTACAATACAAATCATGGCCACTGGTGTTGACAAAACCCTATTGTAGAAGAGATTACACACACACTTCATAAAACAGGGGGAAATCAGATTGGAACTGATCTACATGCTCCCTTTTTGCTTGCTAGGATTTGTAGCACAAGAAGACTCTATGAAGGTGGCCAAAGAGTTACTGCTAACAATCTTTCCTGGCTATGGACCTTTTATGTTAACCAGATAAGATGCACCCACTTGTACAACAGTTGTGGGGGACAATCGAATATTTTCCAACTGGGTTTAAGGCCCGCTATACAGGTGAGGATGCACATCTGGTGCTATAACCAAAAACAAAAGCCTGTGGCTGGGGAAAGTAGAGGCCCCACCAGGGAAGCTGCTGCTATTGTTTGCTGAATGGATGTGATATGCCTGTCAACCTGCCTTCTAAACATTTGTGCTTACACTCATAAATTACTGTTTCTGTCAACATTAATGGAAGGAATCTTTTCTTTTCTTTTCTCTCTCTCTTTCTTTCTTTCTTTCTTTCTTTCTTTCTTTCTTTCTTTCTTTTTGCAGTGGGGGTTAGTTACTCTGGTGACTCACAATTAGTCAAACTGTTGTCAAAGGTGTCTGTTGTGGGCTGTAATGTTGCTTGGCATAGCAGCCTTCCGAGCAGAGACAATTGTGTGTCAGTGTCACCTTTCCCAAAGCTCAAGGAACACTGAAGAAGAAGGTGAGGAAGGAATGTAAGAGCTGAAGGAAGGGGTCTAGTGGAACGATGGCTGGCCATCTTGTTTTAAATTTTGAGAAATTGTGATTGACTATAGGAGACACAAGACTCATGGTCCCCCCTGAAAGGAAGGAGGGCTCATAAGTCTCCTAGACCAGGAAGATTCTCCTTCCCCAAAGATGTATAACATTTCTTGGGGGAAGTATCCAAAAATTTCTTGGTGGCCTAAGTTGGCCATGCTCTGGTTAAGTAACCCCTCACCTATCCTCCAACAGGTAACCCAGGAGACTTACTGCTTCACCAAGCGATATATGGATGCAATCACTTCTTTCGTCTATTCTTTCTGTCAGAGGTGACCAGAAAAAGAATTCCTTGAAAAAGTCATTTAACACAACATACGTGTAATGGTTTTTTACACAGAGACATTTGTCCCTGCTTTGAAATTCCTAAAGAAAGAGTTGAATACAGAAATGCTTTCTGAGCCGGACATGGTTCACTTTAATCCCAGCACTCGGGAGGCAGAGGCAGGCAGATCTCTGAGTTCGAGGCCAGCCTGGTCTACAGAGTGAGTTCCAGGACAGCCAAGGTTACACAGAGAAACCCTGACTCGAAAAAAAACAAAAACAAAAAAAATATATGTTTCTTGAGGGTTAAAGATTATATCTGTAACCTTTGACTCTATCTTCTCTCACAATTATAATGAAGTAATAGTTATTTGTTATGTCATTCTGACAATTAAACACAATGGCAAACTCTCTGGACCATGGTAAAGTGTTCAATACAACTAAGCAATTCCTTTCTCTTCTTTATCGCTATTTTTCTCCCATGGTATCTCACTGAGCAACAGGAGATTCAGAATATAGGGTCTGGTTTTGCATTCCTGCTCAACCACCCCTTAAAGAATGCAGGAAGCGTCATTATCTATGACTCATGCTCCTTGCCTGCAAACTGGAGATGGCACTAGATCTTACTTCATAGTGTTGCTGCAATAATCAAATCAGAGTAGCAGGTAAGGCAATCAGAACCTAACAAATAGTGGGCATTCCAGAAATGTCAACTGTTATTATCTCAATGACCAGTGTATAGTAGGTGCCTAATATATATTTTGAGCTGAAAAAAATCTTAGTTTAACTTAGGTAGCTTTGGTCATTGTTCTCTACCCAATCGCCTTCTTTCCTATTTGATCTGCCAAGTTATCTTGCACTTGGGTCTGGTGAATGACTCACTAGAACAGGTCCAACTTTTAAGTTGTAATGTAAACAGTTGAAGGAAAAGCCAGAACGAATTATTAAGTAGTTTATAGGCAGAGGAAAGATGTTTAATGTGAATGCGAGGTTTGTACTGGTAGACATCTTAATCAAACCGTAGGGTTCTAAAAGATAAAGTTTCACGTTAATGTAACGTTGATGCAATTGCATCAGGAACAAACAGAAATGCCAATACAGGGTGAAAAAAATCAATATATATGGAAGTGTAAATAAGGTTTTGTTTCTTCTAAAGAGCTAATATGATTAACATCTCATTAATCTGTGTAATGTTTCAAGAAAAGTATAAGGTACATTGCTTTGTAAAATTATAACGTAGAGAACCATGATCTCTCTAAGAGTGGATGAGCTATACCACAGACCTTAGCACCTTTTCTCAATCCCTCTTCCCCAAAGCACTTTCAAATCCTTCGCTGATGCTTAGATGCATCTGTCTGTATGTCTAAGTAATTTACTTATTTTCTCTTACTTCTGAGGTGAGGGCATGGCTATGTCCTGGGCTTCTTCCATTATGATCAAATCTCTGAGCACTCATCTCTGTCCTCTCCATAGAGGATCATAATTTGGGCCAGATCAGTGATACATTATTGAAATTCTATTTTCTCCTCAGAATGGAGGCTTAGGTAAACCGTTGTTACATTTACTTCCTAGATGTGTTGTCTTGTCTGTTGCTCCACCTTGACGCTTCCTGATTGCACTTGTCTTTTCCCCACATGTGCTCATCAGGTATTTGATCAACATATCCTGGGAGAGTTGCCTGTGCTGCTTCCAACAGAGACCTCCCTTTACCAAAACCCTGTGAGAACCTTTCCTCTTCAGCTGGGTGGATTTCCTCTTCCCTAGTTTCAGTGTACCTCTTTCTTGGTTTATTCAAACTTTTAGATGGAGCACATCTTCTACCCACTAGTTTCCTTGAGGAAGGCTGTACAGGAGGTAAAATTTACACACACACACACACACACACACACACACACACACACACACTACTCTAAATCAGCATCTAGCATGAAGATATCATCTTAATGTTTTTAAACAAAGTATTTCTGTGGTTCTCCTTCTTCCCATCCCTCTCCAACCCCTGCTAGTCCTCTTTCATCCTTGCAGCCACCTTCCCTGCTCCCCCTTCATGTCCCATGTGCCCTCTGCCTATCCCTCATTCTTCCCTATCACCTGATTTTATCCTCTCGTGGTCTTTCTAGATTTTTTAGACTTTACCTATACTTTGTCTGTTTACATATATAGTTATAGCTTAGAGTCTTCAATAAAGAAGAACAGTTAGGTTTTGTCTTGAGTTGGGGTGATAGGAGGTAAAAGTTTTGTGAACCTGTAAGTCTAAATTTTTTTCCTTATTCTTCACTCATACTTGATTGGTAGTTCAACTATAGAATATGAGTTTTTTTCTTCAGAATTTTGAAAGCATTACCTTATTGTCTTGAATTTGAAAGCTTACCGAATGTACTTATACCTCTTTTTTTTTTGTTTTTGTTTTTGTTTTTGTTTTTGTTTTTGTTTTTGTTTTTGTTTTTTCGAGACAGGGTTTCTCTGTATAGCCCTGGCTGTCCTGGCACTTACTCTGTAGACCAGGCTGGCTTCGAACTCAGAAATCCACCTGCCTCTGCCTCCCGAGTGCTGGGATTAAAGGCGTGCGCCACCACGCCCGGCATACTTATACCTCTTAAACTTTACGAGTTTCCTGGACATTTGTAGAACCTTCTCACTGAACCCAGTTCACTAGTACGGATCTATGTACTGGTTGGTATGTATCTTCTCCAAATTTCAGTTGTTGAACTTAACGATTAATGTGGTAGTATTATTAACTACATTCTTTAAGTGGTCATTAGTTAATGGGAGCTCTTCCCCTCATGAAGGGAGTAGATGACATTATACAAGTGTTTAGAGGAGGAGGGAATGCATATTTCCTTGCCTTTCTGCCTTCTGCTGTGAGAGGACACAGTATGTTTCTTTCTAAGGGATCCAGAATCAAGATACTGTCTTAGAAGCAGAAAGCAGCTCTCAGCAGACACCAAAGCTACTGGCACCTGTGTTAGGAACCAGGTGCCCCTGCCCCTAGCCTACCTTCAGGGACCGAGCTGCCAAGTCATCGCCAGCCTCCAAATGCCACAGGTATACCCTTTAGAAGGTTCCTGCCATTATGGCTCTGTCTCTCCCATTCTCTCTCCCTTCTCTCCCTCTTCCTCTGTCGCTGTCTGTCCCTCTCTCTGGCTCCCAGTATTTTTCTTTCTCCTCTATCTTAGCTCCGAGGCAGTCTTTGTATATTCCACCTCCAATAAATCTCTTGGGTGAGAGTTGTTGCTTGTTATCTGCATCTGCAGAAACCCTAACAACCTCTATCTTAGATCTCATAGGTGCCAGAATGGTGGGTAATGAAAAGTTTTAAATACGGTGCAGTCTCTGTTGTCTTCCTATAGAGCACAAATGGCCCAGGGTGTTCTATTTGTTCTAAGGATCTACTGAGCCTTCCACTCCGCACACACCCCCCTGCCAAGTTCTCATTTTTACTTCCTGATGTTTGAAAATTTTGAATTTATGAACTGAAATAAATATCCACAGCCTATGCTGAGAGTCAAGGGTGTGTTTGATAGAAGTGAGGTATGCTGAGGTGGAAGAGGGTGCCTCTGTGGGCCCATGCTCAGGCATCTCTCTTCCTCCTCCCCAGGTACAAGTCATACAATGGAGATAGTATGGAATTGAGTTTATTTAGGGTATGGGAAGTGGAGTTGGGAAGGAAGAAGAAGAGGAGAAGAAGAAGGAAGAAGGAAGAAGGAAGAAGGAAGAAGAAGAAGAAGAAGAAGAAGAAGAGAAAGAAGAAGAGAAAGAAGAAGAGGAGGAGAAAGAAGAAGAGGAAGAAAGGAGGAGGAAGAAGAGAAGGAGAAGGAGAAAGAGAAGGAGAAGGAGAAGAAAGAGAGAGGGGTGGGGAGGTGGTGGGCCAGGAACACATGGAGAGAGAAGAGGAAGGGGAGAGAGGGAGAAAGGGGTCAGAAAGAGAAGGGGCAGACAGTAAGAGAGTGAGAGAGTAAAAGACCAAGGAGGGGACAAACAGCCCCATTTTTATTGAGTCAGGCATACCTGGCTATTACCAGATAACTGTGGGCCGGTGCCTAGAAGGAATGCTAATAGCCTATAAAAACCCTGGGTCCTTTTTCTTCCTATACACTATTTTCAGCACATTAAGAAACAAAATAAGCAAAAGATATGTCAGCTTTGCTCCGGTGTCTTCAGGATTGAATTCCTTACCACTCATGATTAAAATGAGAGGTTCAAGAGCTTCCTGGACATTTTGAATGAGTGCTTGCTCACGGTGAGGTTTCCAGTAGGGTGAGCTGCCTGAGGCCTGTCATTGGGGAAATTCCCAGCCCTCACTATCAACATCTATGTGACTATCGCTAGGTATTTCCTCTTGGGTTTACCAAATCCCCACTAGAAAGCATTCATTTGGTTTTGAGTTTGGAGATGGGGCACTGACTACCACCATTCTGTTTGAGAAGAAAATCCTGAATTTAGAATATATGCATCATTTAATTCCTTCTTTTTTCTTAAAATCAACTTCTCTTTTCTGCTGGGCCCAGGAAGGGAGACACCCAGTAGTCTGAAGTGTGGTGGTGGTGGTGGTGGGGCATCCAGGGATAACATTGCTTCCTAAATAGTTTTTAGTCAAGCTGCTTTGTTCTTCCAGGGGTTGCACCATCAGTGCCTGCATTTTAGTTGGTGCTTTAAGTTGAACTGGTTCTTGGCTTTCTGAAAGAGGAGGCTTCCACTTTTCGTCTGTATTACTTGTTTATAATTTCAAGACAGTTGGTGCTGGGTCTTCTCATGTTCACTTTAACTTTGTTCTAGGCCTTTACAAACAACCCCTTTACTGTATTTTAAAAGTCAGAGTTTATGTTCAACCAGCCCTTCCTGGTCAATACTGTTCTTTAGGTAAATATCCCATATGGGTGTTTTCTAGTGCTTCTTTTGCAGGTCTCTGTGTTTGAGAAAACCACAGGCAGTAGAAGCTGGTTATGTAGAGATGGGAGGACCTTTTTCCTTTCAATTCAGCTTCATTTCTTCATAATTCAGTTAAAATTAAAAATCTTCTCAGTCAAGAACTAGGAAGCTATGAGAATTTGGCTACAAAAAGCATTGTCAAAAATACCATTTTTGAACTATCATGAAGAAATGATATAGATATGTTTAAATTGATTTAAACATTGAATAGTGTATGTATAACAAGCATGTATAAAACATTGCCATATATAATTATGTGTAATTTTAAATTTACATTAGTTAGGATAAATTTAATTTAAAAAGACATGAAGAAATTTAAAAGAGTAACTATAGGGCTGATGAGATGGGTCAGCAGGTATTTGCTATGAAACCTGATGACCTGAGTTTGATCTTTGGGACACATATAGTGGAAGCAGAGAACCAAATCTTATAAGTTGTCCTTTAAATCCCAAAAGTATACCATAGTTGGTCCCAGCTACTTTGTGAGTTCTTTCTTCTACTCTTCTCCACTCCTTTTCTTCCAACTTTCAACTCCCTAATACTAGATAAGAGAGATAAAGGGATAGAGGAGAAAAGAAAGAGCTCCTTGAATAAAGAGGTAGGTAGATGTGGTGATTTGAATATGTTTGGCCCAGGGAGTGGCACTACTTGGAGGTGTGGCCTTGTTGGAGGAAGTGTGCACTGTTGGGGTCAGGGGGGCTTTGAAGCTCCACCCAGTACCTAAGAGTTAGTCTTCTCCTAGCAGCCTTCAGATGAAGATGTAGAACTCTAAGCTTCTCCTAAGTCATTCCTGCCTGGATGATGCCATGTTCCCACCTTGATAATAATGGACTGAGCCTCTGAACCTGTAAGCCAGCCCCCAAATAAATGGTGTCCTTACCAGAGTTGTCTTGGTCATGGTGTCTGTTCTCAACAATAAAACCCAAAGATAGTTGGAAAGGGGGTAACATTATCTTTAAACTACTTCCTGTTGATTAGAGGTGTTGAGTTCTTTGAGCAAGTTTGATCTTTATTGTCATGATATCTAATTTCTAATTCTTGCTTCTTCTTTGATCATTACTACTATCAAACAACAACCAAGCAACCAACAATTCCCCAACAACAACCTTGCCTCTCAGGGTCCTAGCATTTATATACTCTCTGAAAAGTTCCCAGAATTCCAAATGTCACACAACTGCAGAAACTATAGCTGGCAAAAGCATGCCCCTGCTTGAGCATGAGGCAAATCATAGTCAGCTGCTGTGGACAATCTGAAGCAGCCACATAGCCCACAGCTGGGGTTAAAATGAAAAAATATTCTTATAATATTCGTTTCTTGTTTTTTTTGTTGTTTGTTTTTGCTTTTTGCTTTTTTGAGACAGGGTTTCTCTGTATAGCCGTGGCTGTCCTGGAACTCATTTTGTGGACCAGGCTGGCCTTGAACTCAGAAATCTGCCTGCCTCTGCCTCCCGGGTGCTGGGATTAAAGGTGTATTTCTGTATTTTTTAAAGAAACAAAAATTCCAGAATTCTCACTATAGTATACTCTGGCATGTGCATACACCTACACACATACACACAAACACCCAGTTGCATGCACATACATATAAAGAAAAATAAGTGTAATAAATATTAAAAAACAAATTAATAATTAAATGAATTTAGCATTCACTTAACTTTGTGCCATAACGGCCTACTGACTGTGTTCACCTCCAATTTCTTAGAACCTGAATTTTAAGTTACATGGTATGGGGATTTGAATGACAACACTAAGCAATGGGACACTAAGACAAAAGTTGGTACCAAGGAGCAGGTTATTGATGTGTCAGGCCCAACCATACTGCCTTTTGGCAGAAGGTGAATTTTGGATTAAGAAAGCAGTTTAATACTTAAAGTGTGGCTTAATGGGACATACTTGTAGTAGCAGGGAAGACAATGGTGTTGAGAGCTGGCCTAGTTCAAGAGGTTTCAGAGAAGAATATTAATAAGTCACCTAAAGACCATACTTGTAATATTTTGGCAAAAAAAAGTGGCTACTTTCTGCCATTGTCTTAAGAATCTGCTTGAAGCTAAATTGAAGACTTTTGGATTAATGGCATTAGTAGTAGAGATTTCAAGACAGCCTAATATTGACTGTGCCCTATGGCTATCAGTGATCACTCTTATGCAGATAAGGAGGATCAAGCTGAAGAAGGAAAAATACAAAATGTATAGTTTGAGGAGAAAAGGAGTATCAAGAAGTGTAACTGTGGAAGGAGGCAGAAAAATTCAGGGAGACAATGCTTCAAAGGCTTGCTTTATTATTGGCTAAGATGGAGAGAACCAAGGCTTTTGGGGTAGCCTGGCTTATCCTGATAAGACTAATTTTAGACTTCTGACCTTTAGAATGTCAAGATAATGAATTTATGTCTGTTTTGGATCACTAAGTTTGGGGGTATCTATGACAACAATAAGAAATAAATATGCTTATTATAAATCAAAAGTACAATTCAGGTTTTCAGTATTAATTGCATTAACTTTGCTTTCCTGTTTTCTACCTCTAGAAAGATTTACGTGGAGGCAGTGAAGTCTAAGCTTCATCCTGGATTCAAACATCCCTTTGGGTGCTGAAGGCATAAAGGGGAAGCCAGATTGTAACCGGGGAAGATTTTTTATTAAGTGCCTTAAAAGATCTTAGAAGTTTCAGAATTTCTAAAGTTCTAACAATTTGTCATTTCTCATTCATGCTTTATTTTGTTTAGGTAATTTTCTGTTGATTTTTGTTGTTTTGAGACAGGGTCTTGCTATGAAGCCCATATTATAAGTTGAGCCTTAAATTTTTTATCCTCCTAGGTCACCCCCAGGAGTAGGACTAAGGGTCTGTGCTATGCACTCAGGGTTCAAGTGTTAACTATTCTAGGTCACCAATGTGTGTGTGTGTGTGTGTGTGTGAGAGAGAGAGAGACAGAGAGACAGAGAGATAGAGATAGATAGATAGAGATAGAGATAGAGAGACAGAGACATTAAGTAGCTAATGAAATAACCCAGAACCAGGCTTTTCCAAAATATTAAATATGTCAATGTGATCTGAAGGTAAATACACCAGTGTTCAAAATAGGGGCTGATTAATATTTTATGATTTGTCAAAATTATATTACATCCTCTCATAATCTAAAGACAATATATTGCTGAAAGATACATCTGAACAGAATTTAACTAGGTAAACATTTATTTCATACCTAAACCAAGATGGCACTGTGCTTTGTGTGGAATGGAACAAGATGGCAGGCAGAGGGTTGCCCACAGTTAGGAACAGTCATCATAAACTGCTTAGCACTTTCATCATAGTGTATTTTTATTACATGGAACTAGGGGTCTACATTTCCTACCAGTTTTAATACAGCTCAGTTATATGGCTCAGGCTGGCCTCAAACTAGTCTTTCTGTCTCAGTCTTCCAAGTGCTAGGGTTATAGGGGATTCTGCCATGTATCTCTAGAATTTTTTTCACTTTCACAACTATTCAATAAATTGTAAGGTTCTATTTTATTTTTTAAAATAACATTTTGACACTGGGCATTTAGTTTGTCACCAGAATCTGTTTGAAGTTCTTTGTGAATGGAGTCATATATTATCAGGAAGTCTGGGATTTAGTCTTAATCACTTTAAAAGTAGAATGATAAATAGGATTGGAACCCTGGTGGTCACTGTATATATAACTTGTGTCCTACAAATTCCAGTATTGGGGGCCAATACAGAATATCCAGGGGCTAAGAATACTGTGCCAGGTGACAGTGGGCCTCAACCTTTTTCTGATTTCATGTTCTAAGTGGTTATGTTCAGTACCATTGCTAACAGGGGTGCCTGGGCAATTTGGGAAATTCCTATCCATCAGATGATTTTTTTTTAACTTATCAAAAATAGACTGTAGAATTTGTAGAATTTTTGATATAGAAAAGAGTATCAAGCACAAGCATGATCTCATTTTTTACGTATTTATATATTTGCATATGTGAATTAACCACTGATAACATTTTCCTGAAATGTCTGTATTTTCTATATACTGGTTTTGTTTTAAGAGAAAAACAATTAACTTGACACAAGCTGCTCCTATTTCATTCAGTGGGCTTCTGTGGAAGTTCACTCCAGGAAGCCCTCAGCTAACAAGTGGTGCTCCAGGCATCACTGAGTTCCAGGAAGCTGGCAGACCTAGCAAGAGACAAATTATTTGCTGGGCGGTGCTTCTGGGAGAACAAAGATTTCTGAAGGAGTGTTAGATTCTTGGAGCAATCTGCATAAACCGAAGACTTTGGGGGTGGGGGTGGGGGTGGGGTGAGGGTGGGGAGCAGAGCCTAAGCTTCAATCACATCCTTTGTTCAAATCTAGGAAGAATGCTGATCATCAAACCCAGGCAACAACTTTTTCCCAGTTTATTAGACTTACACATCATACCTTTCATCTGGTACTTGTAGTGTTGCTGTCCTTGTGGTGCACATGACACCAAACACAAGAGACAGACCTTTTTTTTTTTTTTGGTTTTTCGAGACAGGGTTTCTCTGTGTAGCCCTGGCTGTCCTGGAACTCGCTTTATAGACCAGGCTGGCCTCGAACTCAGAAATCCGCCTGCCTCTGCCTCCCGAATGCTGGGATTAAAGGCGTGCACCACCACGCCCGGCCTGACAGACCATGTTTTATTTCTCTTGTGCACTCCTTTGGTGTGAAGCACAGAAAAGTAGGCTGGATACATTATATAATGCTAATGAACAATGATAAAGTAAAATATAAAACAATGAAAATCAGAGTCTTGGGGGAGGGCTATAATTTTTAAATGAGATCCTCAAATAAAAGGTAAGATACAGACAAAAGTTGGTGGCTTTGTGTATTATATACACGTACCCCCACATTAATGTGGCTTTAGTGAGATTATCTCAGGCAATACACATCACAATGAAAATAAGAGGTAAGAAGCTAGAATATAACATTTTGCACATATGCCAAAGTCCTGTGAGGGAAAAACTGTGACCTGTACTAAGATTAAAATTCTGCTGTGTTTGGCAGGGTAGGAGAACTTGTCAGGAACAAGCTGGAGGCCTGGTAAGATCCTGGGGGTTTAATCTTAAGTGCAATGAAGAATAGCTGGAAAAATTTGAACTACAAATGACTAGATTTTTTTTTTTCAGTTAGGTAGCTACCAAGTGTGCATATATGAGAGGATTAAGAGAAGGTACAAAGGGACCAAGAGGCTGACTTAACTGTGCGGGGGGATTCAAGAATCAGGATAATAACTAAGTCCCTGGAAGTGCTTCTAGTCCCTAAAGTGGTGGGATAAATAACCACAGGAGAATGTGGACTCCAAGAGATAAAGTAGGAATGCAGTTACAAATGTTGGGGTCAAGGATAAAACCGGATGAGTACCAATAAAGACTCCAGTCAACTCCACCGTGCAGCTCTGCTTAGCATGTGCTGCTCCTTAGAGACCAGAGCCTCAGGCAAATCATAGGGAAAGAGAAAGAAAGTTTGCAAACTTATATAGCTATGATGAAAAAGGCAAAGGTAACAAGCAGCCTGAGACATAAAGTCGTTACTATGAGAAGTGATTTAATGTGGGGGTACCTAAACCCATAGGCTATGTACAGGATTTGTTAAATACCAACACAGGATAGGAAAGTAGGCGGAGGAACAATCTTTCATACTTTCTGGTTCAAACATTGGCTATGCACTGTCAGATCCAAAGGAAACTCCATCTCCCCCAAATTATGGAAGACAATTTTAAAACCCCAGCATTTCTGAGGAACTTATTTTTTATTTTTTTTATTTTTTTGGTTTTTGAGACAGGGTCTCTCTGTATAGCCCTGGCTGTCCTGGAACTCACTTTGTAGACCAGGCTGGCCTCGAACTCAGAAATCCACCTGCCTCTGCCTCCCGAGTACTGGGATTAAAGGCATGCACCACCACACCCAGCCTCTGAGGAACTTATAAAGCTGGTTCCTCTCTATCAAAAGAGGCAATTACAGCCAGGTAGTGGTGGTACATGCCTTTAGTCCCAGCACTTGGGAGGCAGAGGCAGGCAGATCTCAGAATTGGAGGCCAGTCTGGTCTAACAGAGTGAGTTCCAGGACAAGGCATTAAAAAGAAGAAGAAAAAAAAAAAAAAAAAAAAAAAAAAAAAAAAAAAAAAAAAAAGAAGAGGAAGTAAGTAGCCTTGTCTCAGGCAGAAGGGACAAAGGGCTCTCTGTGGTGACTATTAGCATACCAAAGTGCATGCTGGCCTCCTGGCAGGCTCCCTGAGAGTCCTGGACAGTTCCAGTCTGCTGGCCATACTCAGTCTACTATTTTCTGCTGCTCTAGACTCTTCTAGAAGCCTCTGGCTGTTCTCTCCCTCATACCTACACTAATCCCCCACAACCAAACCTGCAGCGGTCACATCACTTACTTATACATATATGGCACTGTTTAAGGGTTAGCAAACTCAACTAGTTTGTAAAGTAAGATAAGCAGTGTCCAGGGAACGAGGATGCCTGCACTGTCAGCTCCTAAACCTGACTCTGACTCTCTTTTCTATTTTCCCTCAGGAAAATTCCTCAAGTTTTTGAGTTATCTAATTACACATCTGTAAAATTGAGAGTTGAGGTCTAAGATCCCCGAACTGTAAACTTTAAAGTGCTTTTCTGGTGAAGCTTTCAACTCCATGAATTTGTCAAAGAGAATTTTTCTACACTATACTATAGGATAACTTTGAGAATCATGTTAGTTTCTATAGTAACCCTTATCTATTAATAGTCTCAATTTGGATATGAAGAAAAGGAGTCCCATTGAATCTGAATAACTTGTTCAAGTCACATGACCAAATATGCAAGCGGTGAGGCTGGGATCAGCTCTGGGTTCTAACTCTAAAGTTGTGCACTTTCTCTTGGATTTAATGTTATTCTGACATTAGAGCTGATTTCTGCAGAGTAGCTCAGTGTCTATACTTACCAAGTTGCTCTCAGCTGACATTTCTAAGTGTAGGGTTTGAGAAGTCATGTGCTCAGTTTCCTCTCATGCAGCACGCCCTCTCCTCTACCTCTGGTGGTGTCAGCCCACAAGGTGTAACTCCCATATTTTAACCCAGAGAGTGTCTTCCTCATGTCTGTTTTCTAGCACTAAATCCTAACTTTTATCTGAAATACAATTAGGTATTACTCATTTTACCCACTTTGCAATGAGAACAATTAAATATACATAGAATTGGCATTAAAACTATAGATGAAAACTAGAGAATAAAAACTCCAATTATTATTTTGCATTCTCTTTTATATTTAAGCATTTTAAGACAAGTGGCTTTTCACAGTTAACCTAAATCATATTATTACAATCACTACTTCTACATGAATATTTGCATGAAAACCTGCATTTAACTTTGAGAATATAGAAACACAGTAGAGAGATTTGTATGATACCAGTGCATGTATACTGAGGTAATACCAGAACAATCAGTAACTTTCACAAATATAAAAAACACTGCTTTTAAGATGTCGTAACTAAGTTTTGTAAGTGGAGAAGTCCACAGTGCAGCATAAGTTCAATTCAGTGTATGACAGTTTTGCAAATGGGCATACATTCTATTAGCAGATGACCTTGAAAAGATAGACTACTGATAATATATGACTAAACAAATATTAATATTCTAATAGGCACAGAAGCACAGTAACAACACACACTATCAACAGTGCTGTCCTATGTAGAGTAGATCGTACAATCATTAGGCTTAAAAAGCCCTAAGGCCGTAGTTTTCACTCTTCTCTGACTCTTCTCTATAAGCACGGTGGCTAATTGTGGTTATTTATCCTTATTTCCCTGTGAAACCATTTTCTGATACTGAGTTCTCTTTTCAAACACATCATTTTTACCACTACCATCATCTGATTATTACTAAAAACATATCAAAGCCTTCAAAGCTAATAATGGTTTCATGCGACTTCAGATCTAATTTGGGAAGTAAATGCTAGCAAATGAAAATTTCCTTTTATGGGTAAAGAGCCACCATATATCAATGCTATTAGCAATATGTAAATGTGGTATTTAACATGCTTATATTTTTCAAAAGAGCTGAAATCCATATTTTATATCTGAAATCTGAAACATTATCAAATATTTTGGAAATGTCACTACTATATAGCCTATGTGGGTTTGCAGTAGCTAGCACAGCTTTCTTTTTTTTTCAACTGAACTTTGACAAGGTGTATTACAATCTTCTTTTATAAAGTTAGTTCACAGGCCTTTCTTCTTGTCTTTTTCTAAACGGTTCTGTAAGAAAAAAATAGCAGATTAAGAAGCAAGTTCATAGATACAAGGACTTATATAAAAATGGTATTTTGCTAGTCATTAGAGAATTAAAATGTGAAAATACGGATTGAGAAAGTTTGAAATTTTAAACACTATAAAACAAAAAATAAAACCAAAGACTGTTTCACTGCTGTGGCCAGCTCCCCCCGCCCCCATCCTTCTTTCTGTTCATCCCTCCCACCTCCTTTTCATTTAGTCCCAAATCAGAACTGGCTCTTCACAACGTTCTCATCATGGTGTACAGATTATTATGAGAATGTAGCTCTAAACAGATGGGAAATGAAATAGAAGTGAACCTTAGACGAGGAACTGGATTAAGAAAGCAAATGTTTCTAACAAGGAAGAGACCTTATCGAGTGGGGCTGCAGAACTGGCTCGTGCAGACAGTCTACTGTGCAGACAGTCTACTGCAGTGTTAGGCAGAGCATCAGTGCTTTTAAACAACAGCATCAAGCAATCCATTAGGACAAGGGGAGGTATTCTCGATGGCAATATATTACTTCTACTTGTTTATACATATTTGACCACTTTACATATAAATCAAAGTTTTAATGGAAATGCCATTAAATTGGTATTTAGGGCAGTTTCCTATGTGAAGGTTGATTTCTAAAATAAATTTAAAAATTAGCAAGTGCTGATGGTTTGCCAATAATACCTAGTCAGGAATATTTTTTTTTTTCTAGATGACAGCCAGGCCAAATAAGAAAAAGCAAAGACTACATGTTCTGAAGGGACTGATTTCTAATATTTATTTAGGGCTGTTAGCAGGGAGGAGCCCCAGCTGGGGAAATCCAAATGGATTTAAAAGCTGCAAAATGAGGTTTGATTACGGAAAAGGAACCAGATTTTCTGCCACCTTTGTTTCTTTAACATTTAAACAACTGTTCATACTTACTTCATTCAAACTATCACAATTATATAAAATTAAGAAAATTAGTAAGGTTTTCCAAGTAACCTTAGGATATAATTAAATTACGAAGGTTGATTTGACCATAAAACTAAAATATATGAGGGCAAGCTAAATTCAGCTTAATAGTATAGAATGATTTTTCTGTTATCTTTTGCTTGGTCAGAGTATGAATATTAGAGTCACTTGTGAAAAAATGGGTCTATAAAATGACATATCTATTTATTTATTTATTATTAGTTTTATTTTATATGCATTGGTATTTCGCCTGAATGTATGTCTGTGTGAGAGTGTCAGATACTGGAGTTATAGACAGTTGTGAGCTGCCATGTAGGTGTTGGGAACTGAACCCAGGTCCTTTGGAAAAGCAGTCAGTGCTCTTAACTGCTGAGCAATCTCCAGTGCCCATGAAATGACATCTAAATTTCAGCATGTTTCTTAGGTTTTCATAGTGGACAATGGAGCCAGGTGGGTGGGCAGAAAAAAAAAAATGTAAGAAATCAACTAAGTATCTTATGGCTATAAAGAGACTTTCTTGTTTAAAAATATTTAAGGTTCTTTCTTGAAATAGGATCTGGTTTGATGCTCATTAGGTATCCATCCTATCTCTCATTTAAGTGATGATGTAGCCAGGGCACCTGAATGTCAAGGTGATTCAAAGGTTCCAGGAGCTATTTAACCCTTTAAAGGATATTTCAGGAAGTTAGATTTTCCGGTAATAAGAGAGTAGGCAGACAGACCAGCATTAGCATAGCAGAAAGCCACCACTCTAGCTGTGGGTGGAGGCTTGAGATGTTCGGGTGGGGACCTGAAAATGGAAGCTGTCCATTGGAACTTTGACCAGGGAGAGAGGGGCTAGAGGACAGGAATTGTCACCTAAAGCAGGGGCTTTCCCTGTTTCTGTTTTCATTTTTCTACTAATGCCTCTCACTGGCAAACCTGCCCAGAAGTCAGAAAGCAAGGGTCTGGAAATGTACATTTCTACAGGGGATGGAACATGGATAGAAAAAGAACAGATCCAAGAATATACAGCTCGGTGACCAGAAAAGGCTGAAGAACCCACTTAACCAGGAGGTTGTTGAGAAAGATTTCTGACTTTGCTGCCCAGCTTTAAGTGCTCTTTCTAGTTCAATAATTTCAGAGAAAATCACATAAAAAAAAACTTTGATTCTCAACATCTTTGAGATAGTAGAATATGTTAGTGTACTGAGCTGCCATAGAGTGAATGTGACTCATATACAAGACCATCAGCCGGGTGCCTTTTCCAGCGCTCTGAGTGAATGTGGTACTTAGGAAACAGAATACAGACAGGTATTTGATGAAGGCTTACATGTGTGATCAGATAAGGCTCTAATCAATACAGCATGGCACTTAGTTCTTCTAGGATGTGGTTTCTTCCCAAAGAAGCATGGACAACAACTATTTTCTTGGGCCGAGTATACCTGTAAGGCTTTCCATATATTTGCTATGAACAAAGAAGCTCTAAGCTCAAAGTCTTTTTTTTTTTTTTTTCTGGGTATAGTGAGGAGATGGAGGAAATCTTAACTGTTACACATTCTTCATGGTTAAGGAATTACCCCTAATGAACTGTTAAAGTTACCATCAAGTGTCACCACAATGGAGACATTAAGCAATGGACACTGAACTTTAGTTTAGACTGAGGGTATATTCTTTGTTTTCCTTTTTTCAGTTTAGGGCCTAAACATTTTTGATACCTTGAAAACTCTTTCCTCTCAAAGTGTGTGGAAAACCGTGATGGTTGAGAATACCCTCCTTCACAATAAGAGGGGTAAAGTGTACTAGACAAGAGGCCTCAACACTACTTCTTTCCTCCCCAGCCGAGTACTGAGGATGTCAGAGTGGTGCTTGTCGTGCCTCGAGGAGGTCAGCAATGTCAGGATCTCTACAAATGCAAACATCTATTCTAGACCACATACGTATATACGTTAACCATTAATGTCCTGAGACTAGACTACATATCATGATCAGGAACAAGTCTATTCATGTTTTAGATTGCTTCTTGACTGGGTAACTGAAGGCTGGAGTAGCTGACTGAGGTTAAGCCAGGCTGTCAGTAAAACTATAGAGGAAAGCATGCTGATGACAGAGACAGTTCTGTTTTCCTTTTCTCCTTCCCTCCCTTCCTCCTTCTCTCCCTTCTTTTCTTTGGGGTTAAGGGTGTGTGCCGCCATGCTTACCTAACAGCTATCTAGGTTTCTTGATTGTTTCTATCAGCTAGGAAAAGTTCCAAGCACCCTGCCTTTCATTTAGTTCTCAACACTCCAGTGAACAAGACTTTATTATTGTTTCAGTGTTACAGATGAATTATGTGAATTCATTCAGATGGATGACGTCAGGTGAGGATCATAAATCTAGTATTTAGACGGATACAGGCATTCCAAGTCTGATCCCGGAGTGTCTGGGTATAATGCTTATTTGTCACACACTAAGGCTGTCTCAGTATCAGTTCTTCCTATGCTTCTCCTCAGCGTGTACCTGGCTTTAAGCTCAGGGCTACAACCCTTGCCTATCACGCACTAGGCCTGGATTTGATCTCTGGAAGCACCCTCCCTTGGTCTCACCTCAAAAAAGGGTGTCTGGGAAATAAATTCAGGTTGGTGATTATGGTGGTGTGAGGATGCTTGAACGAGCATACTCAGTATAAGAGTTGCCTCGGTTAGGGTGTCTCTTCACTGCAGCAGTAAAATCCCAACTAAGACAGTGATTGACAGCTAAAAAGGAAAAAGATAGACCTACCTATGGATGAATGTTTGCAACTGACTCTTGCTAAATTAGAGACAGAAAAAGAAAACCCAGGGCTTAGATTCGGTAGCTGCTTTAACAAAGATTTCCCACCATCTTTAAATCATCTTTGTAGGTGTAAATCAGGTATTTGAATGCCTTAGTTCTTTGCCCTAAGATACCAGAAACAAACACTTGAATAATGTTTTATGAAACTTCAAATTTTAGTCTGACTTTGGCATAAATATGGCAAACATTCTAGATGGTGAAATACAAATTTTTCCAGAACCATTTTTTAATGCTTTTATTGTATAGTTCAATTATTTTCTTTAAAACTAAAGTGGAATGTTTTAAAAATAGCACATTAGTAATTCTTTATATTATGGCTTCTTATATAATTCTTTATATTATTGCATTTGGCTATAATGGCCCAATCTTTATCCTTCAGGTAAATCTGGCTTCTCTGGTTATTTAATAAAGCCAGGATTAAACACACTGTTTGCATTTGTGAAGGGCATGTAATGCAAATAGTTTACTTAAGTAATTATTATTTCAAAAAACTTTACATATACAATTACATGTCACCAACCTGAAGTTCTGAGTGTTCTTTCAGGAGTCGATCATATTCTTTAGAAAGTCTCTCTGACTGAATCTTCATAGTCATCACATCATTTTGGGCCTTAAAAAGGGCTAAAAATATGCAACAGAATTTTATTTTGAAATAATTTCAAAGAATTAGAAAAAGATTCAAGACTTAAGTATAGAACTACTATCCAGTATACACTCAGATACCCAACTGTTATCGTTACCATAGTCTCTACACACACATTTGGTAAGTTTCAAAAAACATGTCTTCTTTCTCTTTATTTCATTGTGTATTTTCTAACAATAGGGCATTCTCTAACATGACCACAGTAATAATTACTAAATTTAAGAAATTTAACATTGACACAATATATTTAATGTAGTCACCCAAATTTCAATAGTGACAGCAGTTATAACTGTCATTTTATAGTTTACTTCTACTTTTTTTTCTTTTTTCTTCCCTAGTTTCCTTAGTTTCCCTTAATCTAGACTAATGTTTTTTCTTTCTAATCTCATTGCAACCTTCTCTTTTGTAACACTGACACTTTAAAGAATACAGGCCACTTTAAGATAGATGATCTTCTCAAGTGTGGAGCTGAAACAAAAGGATGGACCAACCAGTGACTGATGCAGCCGGGGATCCATCCCATAATCAGCCACCAAACACAGACACTATTGCATATGCCAGCAAGATTTTGCTGAAAGGGCCCTGATATAGCTGTCTCTTGTGAGGCTATGCCAGTGCCTGGCAAACACAGAAGTGGATGCTCACAGTCAGCTATTGGATGGAACACAGGGTTCCCAATGGAGGAGCTAGAGAAAGTACCCAAGGAGCTGAAGGGGTCTCCAACCTTATAGGTGGAACAACAATATGACCTAACCAGTACCCCCAGAGCTCGTGTCTCTAGCTGTGTATGTTGCAGAAGATGGCCTAGTTGGCCATCATTGGGAAGAGAGGCCCCTTGGTCATGCAAACTTTATATGCCCCAGTACAGGGGAACACCAGGGCCAAGATGTGGGAGTGGGTGGGTAGGGGAGCAGGGCGGGGGGTGGGGTGGGGGAGGGTATAGGGGACTTTTGGGATAGCATTTGAAATGTAAATGAAGAAAATATCTAATAAAAATTGGAAAAAATAAAATAAAATAAAATAGATGATCTTCATTTGGGTTTATCTGGTATTTCCTTCTGACTGGATTCAGGTCATGCATTTCCATACAGGCGAATATGATAAAAATGATGTTTAATACTTCCCAATGCCTCCAGAGAATGACTACTTCCAAAGACCTTCTACCTTTCACTCTGTTTCACTTTGGTCACTGTTTTCCCATTACTAGAGTAGCAGTATGTGGGAAGATAGATTAGATGATGAAAGGATCCCGCCCCCTTGTCACAATGCCTGGCTGCCTCCCTCCACTGACAATTCTTGCCTAGACCAATCATCGTGACAGCTGCCGTTTTCTAACTTTATCACTCTATCTCTGTTATTCAGTTAGAATTGTACTGTTATTCAGTTAGAATTGTACTGTTTTTCTTTCTCTCACTCTATCTCTGTTATTCAGTTAGAATTGTACTGCTTTTCTTTCCCATCCATACAGTGTAATTGTTTTCAACCTTCCCAGTGCTGCGATCCTTTAGTACAGTCCTTCATGTTGTGGTGACCCCCAACCTTAAAATTATTTTGTTGATACTTCATTAACTGCAATTTTGTAACTAGTTACATCCAACAGGTTGTAAACTGTACATCAGCCATCTATGCATCATCAATAGAATTCACAGTTTCCTATTCTTTTCAATAACTTGTTCACTGAGGTTCAAATTCCCTTAGGTTTGGTCAGAGAGAACTTCAGGTTCCTCCTCCCTCCAATGTCTATGCTCTCATCTTTCTCTGTCTTCCTTCTTTCCATCCCTTTTTCTCTTCTTCCTTTCATTCATTCATTTGTTCTTTTTAAAAGGCATTTTTTTATTTTCTGACACATGTTCCAGGACCACTGTAACCTTCCATAGCATAGGGTAGTACTCAGGCATTATAAAACAGTCACCAAAAGGTCTCTTTCTAGGAACCATAGAGATGGTAAAGTGCTTGCTGGTAAAGGACCTCCAGTATGTATATTGAAAGCTAGGCACAGCTTTTTATATAATTTCCTTTTATTGGATCCTTAATTCTCAATTAAATATTAAACACTGATTTTTGGCAAATTCAATATGATATTACTTGCTAAATGTATGAAAGGCAGATTGTGTTATCATTATTATTTTTGGAGGTGGTAGTTAGACTTCATTGGGATACAACCACAATAACCCAATGGGATACAGCCACAATAAAGAGTTATGACTTAGTTTTCTTCTTTCTTTCTTTTCTTTTTTTTTTTTTTATGCCTTAGTTTTCAGTCTGAACTGAACCATAACAACATTTCTTAGTCTACTATGAAGCATGGTTAGTGCTATCTTCAGATTGTCCTGAGCATGTTTAGGAGCTTTCTGGTATATAAAAATCAAAATACTTCCCTTAGACTGATTAGCTTACAATGGTAGTTACAAAACAAAACAAAACAAAATATCCACCACCACCACCACACACACACAAAAATGTCAATACTATGGTATGGATTTACATATTGAAACTTAACCACCAAAGTGATGGTATTAGGTAGGAGGTGAGGCTGGGAAATAAGCCATGAAGACAGAGTCCTCATATCAGAGTTTGGGTTCTAACTGGAGATCCTAGAGGGCTGCCCTCCCTCCATGCTCTGAGGACAGTGAGAAAGCACTGTCTGCAAGCCAGGAAAAGGCTGACACTCAACCACCTGGCATCTTCACTTCACACTTCCCATCCTCCAAAGCTGTGAGAAATTAATTTATGTTGCTTATAAGCTCCTGATCCTACAGTATCTTGTTATACCAGCCAAAATGGACTGAGACAGTTTGGTCAGGGGTTGTATTAAATGGGGCTAGTTTTAATGTTAAAAATGATTTATGCTTAATGATTATGCTTAATGAATATGTTATTTAGAACATTTTAGAGATTAACCCATCAGTTCTTTACTCTTTTAAGTTTTTAATTAACTTTATTATAAAAAACCTTGGAAATAAAATATCAGACAATGAAATTAACCAGACTCAAAATCTACACATCTTCTATACAGTTAGAATTGCTATTCTGAAGCTGTCACACAGGGTTCATTTTTAAGGATCTCAGGAACCACTTATGCAGATTATCCAGGAGTTTCTTCTGCTTATTACTGAAAGGACTTAGAACAACTAATAGGCAAAGAGTTTTCATTGCTACTGATCAAGTCAAGATATGATCACATTTCTTACTTTGCTTTGCATCTCAGTAGACAACAATAGCCCTGATAATTACTTTCATATCAAATTCATTCTAATTAGGGAAGGCTATTACTGTCTGGAGGCCTCTTGGATAGTTTCCCACTTCTTTACCTCTTGTTTTACACAAATGACAATACTGTATTTTGGATGCTTTCCACCTTTTGGAATGTATGTGTGACTAAAGGCTTATGCAAACGTTCCATCTGACATGTAAATTTGCTTCTTTCAAGCTGTATCATTTTGGAAACAGCATATATTTGAAAAACATTATTGGCCCAGGAGATTTGAGGCAATCTATCTAAGTTGCTGTTTTGCTTTTCTTCTGTGTGTGTGTGTGTGTGTGTGTGTGTGTGTGTGTGTGTGTGTGTGTGTGTCTGTCTGTCTGTCTGTCTGTCTGTCTGCCTTTCCTGTGCATTTGTGATTTGGCTGAATTTATGTCTGTGTGAGGATGTCACTCTCATGCTTTAAAACCCCCAAATATTAAAGAGTGTCTACCTCTAGTTAGATAGTCATGAGCTGCCATGTCGGTGTTGGGAATTGAATTCCAGGGCTCTCAACTGTACAGCCCTTACTCCAGTCCCACTTTTATCTACAAAATGGGTTATCACTTAGAGCTTTAAAGAGATGCTGAGTTACTTCCCCAAAATGGCCAGATTCAATCAGAAGCTAGATTATATCCTAGTTCCTAGAACCCTTTAAAGTATATTTATCATTAACACAGAAAGTAAATATATAATAGAGATATTAGTAAGTCAACATGTTTATGCAAACTGACATATAAGTAGGCCAGACCATTTGTTATCTTTCCAAGTGTTGAGCTTATATTTACGGAGTTATCTGCACACCAAAGGAGAGGGTAAGACTGGCATAGTGTGTAAATGTATCACTATGATTTCTATCAGAGATAACGGATACTACTAGCTAAGCACTGCCAGAAATGGAAGGAAATTTTTTTGGAGGCACTGGCAAAACAGATAAAGGTGGGCTTTTATACAATAATTATTATAATAACTGAGCCAGAGGAAAAAATTTCACTTGGAAAAAATTTATAGATTTAGTGCTGGTTTCTTTTCAGTTTCTTTAGTTCTGTTTTTGAGAACTTGAACATATGATGCCCTGGAGCTATTGAGTATTTGACATTCACATGTACAGTCTGGCCAATGATCAATTGCTGGAATTAAGAGTTATTTTGAATTGCTTGTCAGGCCTGCATAGGTGAGGTCAATCTTTATTGTCCCAGTGATCCCCAGGACTCTCAATCCGCTGATCAGGCTTCTTCAGTAGACTTCCTTCTCACCTGCCCAGTCTCTACCTCCTACCTCATCGCTCTGTCCACTCTCCTTGCCTCTTACATTAGTGGAATGCATTCCTCAGCTAGGTGCTTAGCTGCTCCCAAATAGTGTCTCAAAAAAGACACGAAGCTATCGGGCCTTTCTTGGTGGCTTTAAGGCTGTGGCTCCCTGTCCTCACTGCTTCTCTCTTTGTTGTGTCTCCAAAGGGCCATCTTCTTTGTAATAAGCTGTTTTAGTCAAGTGTCCTAACCCTTTCCCTGCTACTGCCCTCTTACTTACTGCTTCCAATTTTATTTGGCTGACTAATATCATCCTTTTTTTTAAACTTTTTTTTTATTTTGGTTTTTCGAGACAGGGTTTCTCTGTATAGCCCTGGCTGTCCTGGAACTCACTTTGTAGACCAGGCTGGCCTCGAACTCAGAAATCCGCCTGTCTCTGCCTCCCAAGTGCTGGGATTAAAGGCATGCGCCACCACGCCCGGCTTAATATCATCCTTAAAATACCAAGGAATTGTTCTCTGATGTACACCCAGCACAGCACTTACTCCTGAGGACGACTGGGAGCTACACATGGGCATGTAGCACAGTGCCTACCCCATGGTAGGTGCTCACAGACTCAGAGGTGCCACCTACAAGTATCTGAAACAGTGTTTCGTGAAAGAAGCACTGTTTTGTGGAAAACATAAACCATGCTTTCTTCTGGCTCAGATACTATAATTAGTATTCTACAGCCCAACCTTAATCGGTTTTGCAAATGCCTTCAAAAATATTTCCTTCCATTTCCTAGCAGTGCTTAGCTTGCGCTATCTTCCACGAATGTACATGTATCATTTGTACAAATGATAAATGTCAGGTAACTAGTATGATGTATTATAGTTATCTGATAAAAATTTTGGTCTCCAAAAGATAAGTACAACTCTATCTTCAATCAAAAAAAGAAGACATTCAGGATAGCTAGAGAAGGCAAACAGAAATACTTGAAATATTTTGATGGAAATGTACCAGCAAGAAAAATTAAGGTTATCTTTGAGTGTCAGAGTACATAAAGTAAGGAAATGCTGTAAAAGCTAAACCAAAACAAACAGCCTGACACAACTGAAATCTAGAAGCCAATCAAAAGAGCCTTAAATGGCCCCAAATAGATAATACAATCAACAAAATGTAGAATTCAAGTGTAATTTAGAGTATGATATAATTTCTAATGAGTTCACACTGACATGAATAAACAAATGGGGAGAACAGACAAGCCTCCCCAAAATAATAATGTATGTGGATTCTCTGCTCTCAAGGTCATAGAATCCTTATAATCTCTCAGTGTGCTCTGTAAACAGTCTTTCCTTCTGAAGACTACAGCATGCTGAGAGGCCAGGAGCAGTGCGTTTAGAATATAGAGACTCACAGACACTTTCTCAGCTAGATAATCCAATCAGCATCAACAGGGATACATCACATGTACAGTACGTACTACTGAAATGATGTAGTAAGGGCCAGCGGGATGGCTCAGTGGGTAAAGATATTGCTGCCAAGCTTGACAACGGGGTAGAAGGAGAGAATTCACTTCTCAAAGTTTTCCTCTGCTCTCCCCACCTGTTTCACAGCATACAGAGTATATTAATATTTTTTACATTTATTTTGCTTGTGTGTATAATGGGGAGGAAGTCACTTCTGTGTGACCACTCACATGTGGAGGTCAGAAAACAACTTGTGGGAATGTGTCTCTTCTTCTACCATGTGGGTCCTAGGGATTGAACTCAGGTCATCAGGCTTGGCAGCAGGAGTCTTTAATCACCACATTATACACAGGAGTGGCTAGAAGACACTAGGCTGTAAAGTACTAAGTAACTGAGAACTTCATAATGACCAACATTTCTTTAATAAAATGAATTATTGCGGGGGTGGGCATCAAGACAAGATTTCTTTGTTCAGTCCTGGTTGGAACTTCCTCTGTAGTTTAGGGCTAGCCTTGAACTCGCAGAGATCCATCTGCCTCTGTCTCCCAAGTGCTGGGATTAAAGGCATGTGCCACTACTGCCCAGCCTGAAATAAATAAATTTTTAAATAAAAAAATTGTGTCATGTTTTCTAAAGTTTTGAATGATATTACAAGTGAAGTATCTATTTTATACACTCCAAGGCATAGATTATTCAAACAATGAACTCCCAAGAAATCTCCCCAGGATTCTCCTTAGAGAAACAAGAGCTGAAGCAAGTCCTGTGGGGAGGTGTGTGTGTGGGGGGGGGGGGAACGGGCTGCCAGAGGAGAAACTTGCTCGATATTGAACTTATCTCCAGGATAAACATTTACACTTTGCCAGCTGCCTGGAAACTACGTGAAGATGCTGAACCTTCAGTCCCGACACCTGGGATGGAGTGATACAAAGGGACCTCTGAGCTGGGACAGCTGGACTAACCAGCTCATTCCCATCCCTCCAGGTAAAAAAAAAACCTTACTGATCTCTAGCAACAGTCCCCAGGGCACACATTTTCTTGGGACTCACTCCTGCTAGAATTCTGCGTGATTCCTACCTCCTATGTTCTTACTTCTAAGCCTATAATAAACTCCTTTAAAATACAAGGAGTTGAAGAGATGGTTCAGTGATTAGGAGTACTGCCTCGGCATCCAGAGGCCCCTGGCTTGATTTCAGCAGCCAAAGGACAGCTCACCACTATTTGTTACTCCAGTTCCAGGGAGCTGATATCCTATTCTGGCCTCTGGGGCTATCAGGCATGCTTTCAGTGCACAGATATACATGCAAACAGATCAAACAAACAAACAAACAAACTCTGGAGTGCATGCTTCGTAACTGGGCAGGAATATAAGATACAGAAGGAAGGCACTCTATCATGCTTAAAGGGAGAGACTTCAGGAGAAGCTTCCTAGAGGTAGCAACTCCGGGGCAGAAGAATGAGCATCAAGTGTATGCTTGCACTTAGAAGAGTAAAGGAACAGGGTTCTAGGCAGGTAGATGGGCAAGCTGAGCGAAGGGGAAAACTAATGAGATGCCACTGTTGTTAGCACAAGCCATGATGACAAAGTGGGTGTGTAAAACTCAAAGCTGATAAGACTGGAGATGTGCAGGTAGTCCGATCACTGCTCACCACACTGTACAGCTTGAACTGCTGCCTAGGTGACAAGGGAGCCAACACAGAGTTTCAAATAGTGCAGAGGCATAACCATGGTTGAGCAAACAAAATGGCCACCGCCAGCAACAACAAAAATCCCCATTCTTAATAGCAATGTGAGAGGCCTGACTAATGGCAGAGAGATTAAACTGGACACACTTTAGCAAACTGCTTCCTTGGCAAGGAAAGCCAGATGTTTTTGAGATAGAGACAAAGCTACATAAAATAATATACTATAGAGCAAACATTAATATAAAAAGTAATCTTATTCTTTCATGTGAAGATTAAAAAAGACAAAAAAAATTGTTTCTTTGCACACATCTTAATGTCCTTACATTCTAGGAGGGGAAGGAATGAGTGAGGCCCATAGGAAAAGTGCTTTGAAATTTTGGAGCTAATATGGATTTATCCATACAGATATAATTATTGGTACTTTGGCCAGGAAATTGATAGACAGGCTTTCGAATGTTTAAAAGCTCAACTGTGTGTACTACATGTGAAAGAAACATCAGTAAATAGTCTTAAGTTGCTAAGGAATAAAAGTAATTCTGAGGCAGATGATAGTGATGCATGCTTTAATCCCAGCTCTTGGGGAGGCAGAAGCAGGTGGACCTCTGAGTTCAAGGCCAGCCTGGTCTACAGAGTGAGTTTGAATACAGCCAGGGCTACATAGAGAAACTCTGTCTCAAAAACAAACAAACAAACAAACAAACAAACAAACAACTTTAGTGTCGTTACTAAGCAAAGAATATCTCTTTTCTTGCCAGCCTCATCATTCCTGCCATAGGCTTGGTCACAAGGCCTTTCATTTTGCTTTGTGAACACTCCTTTTTTTTTTTTTTTTTTTTAAGATTTATTTTTATTTTATTATATGTAAGTACACTGTAGCTGTCCTCAGAAACTCCAGAAGAGGGAGCAAGATCTCGTTACAGATGGTTGTGAGCCACCATGTGGTTGCTGGGATTTGAACTTATCACCTTCAGAAGAGCAGTCGGGTGCTCTTACCCGCTGAGCCATCTCACCAGCCCTCGTGAACACTCTTAAAGCTGGGGTAAAGCTATTCCTAGCTCATTTCTCCTTCTCAAATCCTTCCCATCCTGAAAACTCAGGCAGAATGATACTCTTTCCTGTAAAAGCTCTCTAGGTGGTATCAATAAGAACCAATCATCCCCTCTATTAGGCTTCTCCTCCAACTGTTCTATTGCTGTGCTAAAACACCAAAACCATGGTTACTTACATAACAAAGTATTTAAATGGACTTCCAGGTTCTGAGGGTTAGATTCCAAGTGGCAAAGCCAAGGCATGGTAGCTCACATTTCACTCCACAAAGAATGCAAAGAGAGCACACTGGGGATAGAGTGAATCTTTTAATACCTTTAAGCCTTCCCCCAGTGACACACCTCCTGCAACAAGACCATACCTCCTATCCCTTCCCAAATAATTAATAAACGGAATGGTCTTGTTTCTGTGAAAAGAGCCTCACAAGACTGCTGTTCTTTCTTTTAAGCTTCTACTACTAATTAACATTTAAATTTATATGTATGCAAAATTTGGATAAATTATAAAGTTAGAAAAAAGAAAATTAAAAACAGTACCAGAAATATGCTGATATGCTAGGTGATATGTTCAGATTCACGCTTTAGGTTTTACTTGCTATTTGCAAAAGCAAACACTCTTAAAAGCTGAGTAGATCTAGTCTCGTTTTTTAGTTTCCTAATAGGCTAATAGAGAGACCATGCTGATTATTTTTCCCAATCACTTCTGCTGTCCTGAGCGTTTATCATTCCATACCAATGGGTTCAGCCGACAGTCTACATAAGCAGCCATACGGCGATGCAGAGTCTTTTTTACTGGCTCATGTCCTCTCCTTCCAATGTGCCACCCAAGAGAGCTCAACATTTAAGATTGAGAATTAAGAGATGGATCAAACATGCCAGGTCCTGCCCTAATGACTGCTAGAAACATCTTTTTGAAGTCAAGAATATTATTTAATTAACCACCTGCTGAATTTAAGATTTGGAGAAAGGGAAGTCACCATGAAGTTTCCTCTCATGAAAAATATTTATATTTAAAGGTCAAAAAGGACAACAATGAAGTTCATTCCCATAGTCATGCTTAGTTAATTACATTATTTGGAGCTACATATTGGACATTCTAGTTTAGTCTCTTACCTAATTTTATAGGAGGGAAAACTGTTTTTTTTTAAGGTTTTTTTTTTTAATTTCTTTATTTTTTATATACATGATGAGTACACTGTAGCTGTCCTCGGACACACACCGGCAGAGGGTATCGGATCCCATTACAGATGGTTGTGAGCCACCATGTGGTTGCTTGGAATTGAACTCAGGACCTTAAGAAGAGCAGTCAGTGCTCTTAACCACTGGAACCATCTCTCCAGCCCGAGAAAACTGTTTTAGAAAAATTTACCAACTTGACCAAGGTTACCCTGTGCTTCCCCACAGATTTCCAAGGTTAAACAACTTTCTAATAGTGAACATCTACTTTCTAGGTGAAGTCAGAAATTGAGTCAATTGATCAAATATTCCAAGCCAGAACTGGCCATCTTACCAGGGTCTTTGAAAAAGAGTAATAATGATGATGATGATAATAATAATAATAATAATAGTACCCACAAAACTGTTAATTAACCTTTCATTGTATATAAGTAAATTACTATAGAAAATTAGTTAAATTAAAAACAGCCACCCAATGTACATACCAAAGGTAATTATTATGTATTAATCATTTGGTATATTTCTTTCCTAAACATCTTTTTTAACTTTTAAAAATGATTTATTTATTTTTATTTTATGTGTTTTGGTGTTTGCCTGCATGTATGGCATGTATGTCTGTGTGAGGGTGTTGGAGCCTGTGCAAGTGGAGCTACAAACTGTTGTGAGCTGCCATGTGGGTTCTGGGCCTCTAGAAGGGCAATCAGTGCTCTTAACCACTGAGCCATCTCTCCAACTCTTTCCTAAGTATTTTTAAACAAGTTGTCCAGTTTAATTTTTCTGTAACTCCCCTGCAATAAAAATAAGTTCCTATAAGGTGCTATATTCATTATAAAAACATTTCCCATACAGGTCTTTAATAAACATGCACACCTAGTTAGGAAGTACAACAAAAGAACATCAAGATATTAAGACATTCTTTTAAGCTGGGCAGTGGTGGCGCACGCCTTTAATCCCAGCACTTGGGAGGCAGAGACAGACTGATTTCTGAGTTCAAGGCCAGCCTGGTCTACAGAGTGAGTTCCAGGACAGCCAAGGCTACACAGAGAAACCCTGTCTCGAAAAAAGAAAAAAAATATTACAAAAAAAAAAAGACATTCTCTTTTTTTTTTCCATAGGGGACCCAACATTTTATCTCTACAATTTACTGCTTCCCAGGATGATACATCAACAAACCTGTCAATCATATTCTTTGCTCCACTCAAAAGAATAGTCAACTGATCCATTTTCTGCCAGTTTAAGTTGATCAACATTTAGAGAACTGTGTTCACTGACCTTAGAACATTTTTCTATTCAGAATGCAGTTGGCTGTGTCTATTCATGCTTTTTTGGGTAGACTTCCTCATGTATCATTTAGAGGAGGAAGTAAAACTATTGTTTTAAGTACATTTGTTTGCTACACCTATCTGGGCTATATGATCTTTATTAAATAGTCTGTTTTCTCCTGCTAATGCCCTCTGTAATAATTACAAAAGCTTTTCCTTGGTATAGGTGATTTTATATGCTACTTGGGTACAATAAAGAGCCTACAGAAAAGGAAAATATAATTGAATGGGAATGTAAAAAGGAAAGAAACAACAACATATCACCATTATATATTTGTCTTAATAAAGTAATCCTTTTTAAAGACCAGATTGGCCTTGAACACATAGAAACCCCCTGTCTCTGCCTCCCTACTGCTGGGATTAGAGGCACATGCCACCATGGCCAGGCTCTAAGAAAGCTATGTTATAGAAAGCAAGACTCATTGTATAGTCTGATAATAACATCAACCATCCATATACGAGATAATATAGAGATGAGTAAATAAATGCATTACTTGCCTAACTAAAAGGATTGGTCATAGGTTTTAATCACTTTAAAAAGCTAATATCAAGTGGGTTGCAAAACTAAGCTTGCAAGGTAAGGGATAAGGCAGGGAGATCAGGAATTACAGAGCAGCTTTAGTTACATGAGATCCTGCCTCAAAAAACAAACAAACAACCCACAAAATTACCATAAGAAGAGAAAGAAATGAAAGAATAGTTTAATTTATGTCCACAATAATTTTACTACTAGAAGTATCCAGAGATTAGACTTTGAGAATTTAATTTTAGAAAGATACATGGTTTATCTGCAGGAACTGGAAATCCTATAATTTAAATTTACATATAAAGCTTATATTATCCTTAAGACTCAGGCAGGAATATAGACGTCTGGCTATACAGAGTAGAAGTGTCCTATAATTCTGCATTTGGTTTTGATTTTCAGTTTCTATTGAAAAGCATTTAGCAGTTTCAGTCTCTGATTCCTACATTAGTATACTTACTATTGGTTAAAAAAAAAAGAAAATAAAAAAAAATACACTTTGAGGTTATAAAGGCAGTTTATGAAAGGGAATTTTAGGTTTTTTTTTTTTTTCAAGGTATGGCAAAGTAATAGAGAAGCATTCACCTAGGAAGATCCTGAATCAACAGTATTTTAAAAAGGGCACACAAATCTACTGTTCCCTGGCCCCAAACTAAAGTCTCTATTCCATGCTGCCAGCACTTAGGTACACATAACAGTTCTTCACACTCAGTCTCTGGGCTATTTATACATGCTTTATTTAGAAAAGTCATTAAACAATTGCTTTTCCCTTAAGAGGTATATATTTTTATTTTGGAATCAAGGTCATGCTATATAACCTGGGTGCCTCTAACTCACAATTCTTTTGTTCTTAGCTACTAAAGTGCTGGGTTTTCAGATGAGCACCAACATGCCTAGCAACAGGTATATTTTTTAGGAAAAGTGTTAATTATTCTTCATGTTAAATGATTTACAAAGAATGTTTTGAAGAATTCTTAAAATTTGGTGATTAATTTTTGTTTGTTCATAATAAATGTACTGCTTCTATAATTTCTGGGTTTTGTTTGTTTGTTTGTTTGTTTGAGACAGGGTTTCTCTGTGTAGGCCCCCTGACTGTCCTGAACTCACTCTGTAGACCAGGATGGCTTTGAACTCAGAAATCTGCCTGCCTCTGCCACCCAAGTGCTGGAATTAAAGGCGTGTGCCACCACTGCCTGGCACTATAATCTAATTTCTAATAAAAATTTTTGGTGATAAAAAAATAAAAAAGGAAAGGGAAAGGGGAAGGAAAAAGGATCAGGGACTGTGCCTCAATTCTTGTTTGTCTCTGAGACAGTCCCCAGTAGCCCAGGCCGAATATGATTGTCTGTTGTAGTGAAGCATAGCTTTTTTTTTTTTTTTTTTTTTTTTTGGTTTTTTGAGAAAGGGTTTCTCTGTATAGCCCTGGCTATCCTGGAACTCACTTTGTAGACCAGGCTGGCCTCGAACTCAGAAATCCGCCTGCCTCTGCCTCCGGGGTGCTGGGATTAAAGGCGTGGGCCACCATGCCCACCAGGCTAGCTTTGAACTTCTGATCCTGCTGTTTCCACCCCTGTAATGCTAGTATTACAGGTATCCATGCTTTCTCCCAGGTTCCTTTTTAAAGGAGACATGAATTGCTAGATAACCTTTGCTCTAAGGTTTGCAGCCCCAATGATTTCTTTTTAAGTAATGCAAGTTACAAGTGTAATCCTGTATTTTTGTTTTGGTTTTTGAGACAGGATCTCTCTGTATAACAAACAGCCTTGGCTGGTCTGAAACCAGCTTTCTAGACCAGGCTAGTCACTAACTCACAGAGATCCACCTGCCTCTGCCTCTCTGGTGCTGAGATCAAGGTGTGCACCATGCCTGGGACAGTCCTGTTCTTAAAGGCATGAGGAACGGGTACTGTCATTTCTAGTTAGGTCCCATGTAGTTTTACCATGGCCTAAATGCACTCAATATTTGAGTTCTAGATATTTCCTCAGGTTATAAGAAGAAACACTGAGGAATATTTAGTTGTAGGAACAACTACTACTAATTATTCTGAAGGGTCTTTAAGTTAATCTTTTGAACGGTAGGTTTTCTACAACACAGGTTTATTTCTATTATGAGCTTTATAAATTCTTTACGTCTTAGGATCTTATTTTTCATAACAAAGCCCTTCCCCAATTACTCAACACACTGGGGTATCAGACTTATTGTTAAATGGATTATTAAAATGAAAGACTAGATCCTGACTAGGTAGTCTTGAGCATAAATTAGGTGCTCTGGGATATGTGTGCTCTCTTCTGATCTTGGAGATAATATTAATGTACTGAAACACAGAAATAGCTTACTAACTGGTCAAAATCTGAGCCAGGGATTTAAAATTGGAATATTTACTAGTAGAATGTTCTTTTAAAAATATTTATTCTATGTGTGTGGAGGAGTTTATGTATATATGCTATATGCAAGCAGAAACCCAAGGAGGTTAGAAAAGAGCACGGATCCATTGGAACTGAATGACACACAGTTGTGAACCACCAATGTGGGTGCTGGCAATCAAACGCTGGTTCTCTGGAAGAGCAACAAGTGTTCTTAACCACTAAGCCATCTCTCTAGTCCAGAAACAAGGTGCTCTTAACTGCTGAGTCACTTCTCCAGCCCCTGGGAGAGTGTAAGAATACAGAATACTACTTTTCTGTTTTGGTGCTAAAATTAGCTTAAATAAAACTTTATATTTAGTACTTTATTTTCTCTAATAAACTTTGGAGAAAATATTTAAGATGGATCATAGAAGCACAAGAGAAAATTCCTTTAGGAAACAGCCTATAACATACCAGAATGACTAAAAGATCATTCTGAAAAGTTCTTAGGCAATATCATCTTAATATCCCCAATTTTGGAAATATTTAAATGAGTATTTGATGCAGCTGTGTGTTGAGCACTGTACTGTTAAAATCATATAAAACTTTATCAGCTGATACAGTTTCTTAGTATTGTCTGTACGAATTTGTCTGGTATAGTCCAGAAAACAGCGAAAGAAACATCTCTGGAAACAGAGCTTTTGAGCTTCTCAAGGTCACTAAGAACGTTACCTAAAAAAGTACTCCACGCTAATGAAATGTGTTCTGAAAATATTACACATCTTGCAGGAACCAAACAGGACACACTCAAACAGGTAAAATCTGCTTTGATTTCAACACTGACTCCATTGAAAGTAGTCAGAGAGTCTACATGTAAAACACAGGACCGGTATATCTTCTTATCAGATTATAAACGCAATGTCAATATTATTAAAGAGTTCATTTTCTCCAAACACCTAAGTTTTCTGTTAAATAAATACTGAAGCAATATTGAGTTTGGTTTTAGTCAGGATTAAGAAGCTAAAGTTTAAAGTATCTCAGAATTACAAACTGTCTTTTAAATGTTAGTTTGCATCCTGAATCCCTCTGTGGTTTCCGACCTGACTGAGAATGTCCTCAACACCTGGGCCTCCCTCAAGCCTTATTTCTGTAAAGTGTAAATTATAAATTTTGAATGCTAAAGAGGAAACTAGGGCTGGTGAGATGGCTCAGCGGGTAAGAGCACCCGACTGCTCTTTCGAAGGTGATAAGTTCAAATCCCAGCATCCATATGGTGGCTCACAACCATCCGTAACGAGATCTGGCGCCCTCTTCTGGAGTGTCTGAAGACAGCTACAGTGTACTCACATATAATAAATAAAATAAATCTTAAAAAAAAAACGAGGAAACTAAATTGCTTGGAGAGGAATATTACCTATTATCATATTTGGAAAACATTACAGTTTATTTCTTTATTCATTCATTCATTCATTCATTCACTCACTTATTTTTAGTGTTTGTTGTGTGAGGGAGAGTGTGACAACACATACAAGCACAGATGTAGAGAGAAGACGACAAGCTGAGGGAGCTGGCTCCTGCTCTTCATCACGTGGGTCTTGGGGCTCCATCTCAGATACTGAGTGGTGGCAGCAAATACTTTGCTAGAGCTTCTTGTCTTTTTACATTTATTTATGCTGTGTGCATATAGAAGCCAGAGGTCAACACTGGGTGCCCCAAGCCTGGTTGCTTACTGATCACACAAAGACTTAGGCCAGCAAGCTCCAAAGATCCTTCTGTTTTTGCTTCCCCAGAGCTCTAACTATAGTTTACTGTCACCATGCTGGCTTTAACACGGCTGCTAGGGCTTGAACTCAGGCCTTCTTTTGTTTGCTTGTTTTCAAGAGAGATCTCATTATGTAGCTCTATCTATCCTGGAACTCACTATGTAAACCAGGCAGTGCTCAAACTCACAGAAATCTGTCTGGCTCTGCCTCCCAAGGGTTGGGGTTAAAGGTGTATGTCACTATGCTCAGCTTCAGGTCCTCCTTGCCTGATAAGTACTTTATTGACTGAAATTATTATTATTATTATTATTATTATTATTATTATTATTATTATTATTACAGTTTTATGCTGGCAAGGCTGGTCTGAAACCCAGTCTGTAGGTAAGATCCCTTTCACATCAATGTCGTGAACCATCATGCCTGGTTTATGAAGTGTTAGGGAATAAATACAGAGTTTTGTGTGTGCTAGGCAAACATTGTATGAATTGAGCTAAACCCCCGGCTTTGTTTTATTTTGTTTTGAATGTTATATTATCTACTCACAAAATAAGAGATCCCTATCAGATATAAAAAGATTTTGTAACATTATTTTTACTAAATATACTTTTGAAATACTTCCTTACATTCTCTAAAAGGATTAATAGGAACATTTTATGAGTTAAAAAAAAAATCACCATTGCAGAGGATAGGAACTATTAAATTAATTTTTGCATAAATGTTAAACTTTCCTAACTATATCTACATCTTTTTAAATTACAGTAGATATAATAGTATTAAATTAAAACAAGACTTTTGAGTTTGAAGCTATACCAAGACAATCTTGTTTAGAAGGTATTTGGATTTTTAATCCACTAATTCTAAGCTATCTTTGTCTGCTGCTTTTATTTTATTGCTTAAATTTAAATAAATTTTAGGGGTTGGTGAGATGTCTCAGTGGTTAAGAGCACCAGCTACTCTTGCAGAGAATCTGGATTCAGTTCATAGCACCCACATGGAAGCTTACAACTGTCTACAATTCCATTTCTAGGGTATCAGATGCCCTCTTCTGGCCTCTGAGGGTACCAGGCACATATGTAGTGCATATATATATATATATATATATATATATATATATATATATATATATATATATATATATGGAAAACACCCACACATTAAAAAAATTAAAAATTAAAAAAATATAGTGAAGTGACTAAAGAATTGTGCAACACATAGCTGGGTGTGGTGGCGCATGCCTTTAATCCCAGCACTTGGGAGGCAGAGGCAGGCGGATTTCTGAGTTCGAGGCCAGCCTGGTCTACAAAGTGAGTTCCAGGACAGCCAGGGCTATACAGAGAAACCATGTCTCGAAAAACCAAAAAAAAAAAAAAAAAGAATTGTGCAACACATGAAATAGCCTCATCTGGGCTTTTGTATATAGAATTAGCTTTTATCTTTGGAATTTCAATTTAAAATTCAAACATGCCTCCATGAAATTAATCCTGTCCAAACAGTATAAATAGATCTTTAACAATAGCATGTAATATTTCAGAGAACTTCTATTGTGCTGAGAGCAACTTAAAGGAAACCTAAACTTGTAATGATGTCAAGTAGGCCTTGATTTAGTCACCGAATCCTATTTACCTTCAACCTAAAGTAGTGGAAGAGATTTGAAACTGGAAAAGGCCTATGCATTCATCATCACCTTAGCCAACAGTCTTAACCATGAATACCTGACAGGGTTCCTTGTGTCTAGCCAATGTCTAGCATTATCTGCCTCCACATGCAGACACATTGCCTGCAGTGGGGGCTGGGGAGGGGTGTCAAGCTATACACACTCAATAGGTTGTTAGAACGACAATGGATTTGGAGTATCGACTTTACTATACTATGAAAGTTGATATACTAAGAAGGACTGGACCGTTTTCAGCACAGTAGCAGTTGGCTTTGTGGACTTAGGTTAGGGTGCCCCAATCTGAACCCACAACGCAGTTTCTCAACTGGAGCCCACACTGATGCTTACTTTCTGTCTTTCTCAATTTTTTCTTTTTTAATTTAAGTTTATGTGTTGAAAATATTAAGGCTTAAGATAAGCAATGTACTATTCTATCAAGGCTTTCTCCTTGTGATTACTTCTATCAAAGAAATAATACATTGTGACAGAAAAAAAATGTGACTGATTTTTACAAAACTATGTTTATAGGAAAGTTTTCAAGCCCACAGCTCTTTTGCTGAGGCAAGAACATTTGTATTTACAACACAGATCTGAAACACCTACATGTTTTTCTGCACAACAGAACATGTTTCTCTTGGCACAAAGTTTCAATCTCATATTGAATAGAAATCTATAAATAAGTCATCCTCAGTGCTTGGCCAGAGGGCATTTAGTTTTGTTTAAAGTAAACCAACGAGGCGTATGTGACAGCATAAAATATCTGACAGTCCTTCCCCTTACACATGCATGAACATTACCATCAGAAGCCTTCTTCAGCTCGGTTTTCAGGTTTTCCTTGTTTTCTATTAGTTTTTTATTTTCAGCTTCCAAAATGTGTTCTTCAGCATTGTCATTTTTTAGCACCTATCATAAAAGAGTTATAAGAAAAAATAAGCTTATATTGTAACAGTTGGATATTTTTTGAATATATTTAAATTCTTGGTCCTTATTAAGTTGTCATTTTAAGTATTTAATATCTTTTATAAAGTACTTTTACTAAAAGAAACTTGATAGGTAGCAAACACACAAAATGTTGTGACGCTGGAGAGAAAGCTCAGCTGTTAAGGGGACATACACTTTTACAGAAGACCTGAGTGTGATTCCCAGCATCCAAGTGGGACAGCTTACAACTCCCTATAAAGTTAGCTCCAGGGGAATCCAGTGCCTCTGAGCTCTGTGGGCAACTACATGTACATTCATATACCCACACACATTCACAGGGACACACATAGACATAAAAATATTTTTATAAACGATGTATTACAGCTGGGAGGTGTGGCACATGCCTTTAATCCCAGTACTTGGGTGCAGAGGCAGTAGGATCTCTGTGAGTTCGAGGCCAGCCTGTTCTACAGAGGGAGTTCCAGGACAGCTGGAGCTACACAGAGAAACCCTGTCTCAACACAGAACAAAACAACACAAAACAAAACACAAAAGATTTGCTCTTATTATGGATCATGTCTCTGAGATGAAAGTAAGATTTTCTGATTGGCCTATAATTAGAATTATACTTTTAAATTCAATGTGACTGCCTTCTTTGGTTAAGGATGATTTTTATGTTTTATGTGCAAACCATCATGCTATAATTGTACTATCTTGTCTACTGGAAACTATTTTTTACACATGGAAGTACGTAGTACAATGTTGCCAGGATGAAGAATGGGAAAGGACAGGGTGATCTCTGGGGAGGAAAGTTCTGGTTTTCATTAAACAATATGAAAATAATTCTTTAATGTAGTTGATAATTTAAAATGCTCTTTATATTTTAAAATCTAATCTGGATATAACAATGTTTGTAGCTTGTCTTTTCTAAGTAAGAATAATATACAGATCTGAACAGTAAAGTAGCTCCCAAAAAACATTATAGAATAAAAATTTCCGCCGGGCGTGGTGGCGCACGCCTTTAATCCCAGCACTCGGGAGGCAGAGGCAGGCGGATTTCTGAGTTCAAGGCCAGCCTGGTCTACAAAGTGAGTTCCAGGACAGCCAGGGCTATACAGAGAAACCCTGTCTCGAAAAACCAAAAAAAAAAAAAAAAAAAAAAAAGGAAATGCAGGGAGGCAAAGAATGGAGCAGAGACTGAAGGAAAGGCCATCCAGAGACTGCCCCACCTGGGGACACATCCCATCTGCAGACACTAAACCCAGACACTATTGCTGATGCCAAGAGCTTGCTGACAGAAGCCTGATATAGCTGTCTCCTGAGAGGCTCTGCCAGAGCCTGACCAATACAGATGTGGATGTTTGCAGCCAACCATCGACTGAGCATGGGGACCCCAACGGAGGAGTTGGCAAGGACTGAAGGAGTTGAAGGGGTTTGCAACCCCATAGGAAGAACAACAATATCAACCAACCAGACCCTCCAGAGCTCCCAGGAACTAAACGACCAACCAAAGAATACACATAGAGGGACCCATGGCTTCAGCTGCATATGTACCTGAGGATGGCCTTATCTGGCATCAATGGGAGGGGAGGTCCTTGGTCCTTTAAAGGCACAATGAACCAGCATAGGGGAATGCGAAGGTGCTGAGGCAGGAGTGGGTGGGTGGGTGGGGGAGCACCCTCATAGAGGCAAGGGCTCAGGGGAAGAGATAGGGGCTTTGTGGAAGGAAAACTGGGAAGGGGGATAACATTTAAAATGTAAATAAATAATATAACCAATAAAAACTATGAAGAAATTCCTAACTTAGAAATAGATTAAAAGAAGCATTAAAAAAAAAAGAAGCATAAAATAAGTTACAAAGAAAGATGGATTATATTTTAACTATATGAGAGCTAGGAGATAGCTCAGTCAGTGAAGTGTTATCACACTGAGTTCAATCCCTAAGACCCACACAGGGAACCAGGCTTGGTAAAGCCTGCCTACACGGGCAGATGGAGACAAGAGGAAGCTGCATACTCCTTGGCCAATCAGCCCAGCTTATTCTAGGAGCTCTAGGCCAATCAGAGATCTTGTTTTAAAAAACAAAGTGAATAGTACCTGAAGAATGAACCTGAGGTTGACCTCTGACCTCTATGCTCATGTGCACACACATGCACATGGACTAGTACCCCTCTTTTCAACACACACACAACAACATCAATAGAAAATCAATGTATGTATTCACATGTGTGGGCCAGTCAAGTAAACATGGTGGCAGCAGCTTGGTTCTGATAGCATCCATGGTTAGGAAAACACGGTGATTTAAAGTTGTCTATACCAGAGGGATTCATTTTTCTATCATTAGTGGGTAATTTATCAGACAAAACTCACAGAGTCTAGTGAGCAATGAGTGGATGCAAATGTTTTAGCACGAAACGAAGAGAAAGCTGCTCTATAGCCTTTGTCTGGTAGCTTTCATCTAATGGAAAGGAAAACCAGGTACATAAAAGCTAAACCAAGAACAACATGGCCCCCCATGTGGGAGTAGGGCTGGAGCGGGCAGCAGGGGAGGAATTACAGCTCCAGTCAACACACTCTCTCAGGAAGCACTCAGGAGATTGGAGGCCTGAAGCACAGTGAAACAGAAAGGCCATCAGACCTTTTAGAATAAAAAAAGTGGCCTCTAGAAAAGCAGAGTGAGAACTTCTCGAAGCCTAATTTTAATTTGTTGCTTACTTCAAGTTCAAAACAATTTTAGCCTAGAAAAGAAGAGTTACATTTGTAAAGTCAGAATAGATTTAAAAACATAAGCTTACTTTGGACGATTACCACAGTGGGGATGATTACCAAAATTGGGAAGGAACCACCGAGCCGCAGGAATGTTTACACTGACTGCTTGAATTATGCTGCCAACTTGGAAAAGCTGGATTTGCAGCAGGCTTGTAAATAGGCTTTCATTACTGCACCTGTAAAACTGCTCCAATTTATTATCCTTAATTCATGCTGGAGAGAGACCAAGAGGTCTGGAGTCTGCAACTCAAAAGCTCCAGCTACAAGAGCATAAGTCTTCACTACCCCACCCGCCCTCGTCCCCACCAGGAGGCAGGTGAGACTAAAGCTTCATGCTGCCATTTTGAAGCAGTTTAGTTAAAATTAACTGATGGCAAGGCATGAATGCACACATCAGAGTGAGAAGATGAGGCAGGAGGATTGTGATCTCTCTCTCTCAGATGTATTTATTATGTATGTATGTATATGAGTGTTTGTCTGCATATATGTCTGTGCACCACATGTACTGGTGCCCATGGAGGCCAGAAATGGTATCAGATACCCTGGAACTAGAGGTGCAGATGGTTGTGAGCCACGATGTGGGTGCTGGAAACTGAACTCAGGGTCCGACGGAAGAGCAGTAAGTGCTCTTACCGGGAGCAGCATCTCTTCAGGCCGAATACTGTGATTTCAAGGACAGTTTGGGCTTCTTAAAGAGAATCTGCCTCGAAAAGGAAACAAGAGTTAACTGTTCTTTCACAACTACCTTGTTTCTTTGACTGAATTATTAGATGAGAAATGGGCCTTGTGCACCAAAGCATCATTTTCATCGGCCAGCACGGGAGTTGAGGGTACAAAATATGTGGTTGTAAATGTAGGGGTTACAGTCAGGCTGCATGGCCTAGAACTTCCTGTATTGTATCTTTTATTTATTTATTTTTAATTACCCTTTCTCTGCCTGTTTTCTCAGCTAGAAAATGCAGACAATACAACTGCATGGGATTGTTTAAGAATTAAAAGAGTTAATATCTTACTATGAAACACTTAAAGTCACAATTGGCATAGAGTTAACTATTATTTATAGGCACAGAACCTTGAAATTCAAAACCGAGGAGGTGACTTGCCCTAGGTCACGCTGCTGATTACTGTAGTGCTGAAATTAGCACCCAATTGAAAGTTTCTGAATCTCAGGATTATATATTTTCTGTAGGATAATATTCTTCCTACATAAAGAGGTATTTTAGCAATTTTATCATTGTTTCACTAATATTTCAAAGCCCACATGAAATTTTAAAAACAAGCATTTTTTTACATTCTTGCCTATGGCTTTTATTGATTATACCCCCATTAGTCAGACAGGATTTATCCAGTTTACAAACTTCCTTCTCACGTGTCCTAGCTTTAGTGTGGCTTATCTGGTAGTCCGGCCCACTGGTGCCTATTCTTCTGATGATCTAGGACCACGGACTGAGTCCCAGCTATACAGCAATCAGGGAATCAGCACAGCATGGAATCAAAGACAAACTGTGGACAGTCCAGGAATCAGCAAGCAGGTAATAAATTTCCTACCATGAGTGACTGGCTTTGAAAACAATTCCAAAGGAAGAGTTCTAAAGTTCACTTGAAGTGATGCTTTGAAGGACAGGGCTAATTTAACTCTGTAGTTATGATGCACATGTGACAAATATTTTATAAAAAATATAAAAAAATTGTCCACGTACAATTCAAGATCAGGAGGAAAACAAGTAAAAGGGGGTGTTTACCACAACAGTGGTTAGGTTCAAAGCACTAGAGAAAAATGAAAGCCCTCCTGTGAATACAGAGCTAAGGCTTTTGAATGTAGTCATCATACACTAGATGATGATTTTACATTGTGGAATAGATCAAAAGGTCGAAAATTAAGCAAACAACATTGAAGTACAAAATGAAATTGATTGTGCTGTAAAGAAAGCAACAAGTACTTATTACTAGCTTTTTAATACAAACCATACCTACATCTTGATTTCTACTTTAAGAGGAAGTACAGAAGACAGCAATGGATCAATCAATGTTTTTTTTTTTCAAATCCGAATAGACTTGGTGAGCTGTTCAGTGGGTAAAAGCACTTGCTATGTGAACCTGGTGACCCGAGTTCAACCCCTAAAACTCATGTAAAGATGGAAGAAGAAAGCTAATTCCTAACTATACATAGGCTGTGGCATGCCCACCCTCTCCATATATCATGCATACACCATAATAATTTTTTAAAAAGAACAAAACAAAGTAAAATATAAACTGTTTATAACATGCTGTTTCCATAAAAGATGCTAGTTACAACTTGTTCGGAAACAGCCATTTTTAAAAATTCTGTTTCTAAGAAAGGAGGTCTTTCCTTCTTTGTTATCATCTAACAAATACCATAAAAGGTAAGCTATAAGTTCTGAATAGGAGGCGATGAGACTTATGAGCGCACTGAACTCTTCTGGTCACATGATGGCTGCCTGGCTTCCAGCTGATGGCAGGTGGTGCTTGCAGGCAGGCCCTTTTTTAAAGGCTGGGCTTTCAGTGTCTACTGCTGAACATGGCATGAACTTAACATGGAGACTATATTTCTTTAGTTTGTAATAGAGAAATAATCTCAATGCATGATTATAAAAATACTTTCCCAGAAAAATGTGTTTCATTTGTTAACAGTTCCAGAGACTCTTTTTTTTTCTAGGAAAAACTTATAGACTTATTATGAACTGAAATGCTAAATCTATAAGATTATTAGATTTAAAAATTCACAGTAATTTTGTTTTCCTTTTTTTCTTCTTCTTTCCTACCTTCCTTTCTTTTTGCAAATAGGGCAAACCTCAATATTTCACACACACACACACTGCATGGATATCAGAAGACATAACATAAAAATTATAAAAAAGACTTTAAAAATTATTTAAAACCATCAATGTAGTCTCAATAATTTCTCTCTACTTCTCATAAAACAAATCATACTTTAACTGAAAGAGAAATGGACACAGAAAATTATAAAGATTTAACTTAGGTTATGAAATAAAAATAATGGTAATAGAGGACTTCAAATTTGTAAACCAAGCAGCTATAAGATGCCATATTCTGGGTATGGCATGGTCACTGTAAATGTCACCTCACACCAGCTATGGTTACTTGCATTGGGCCAGTACAAGATTGGTCCCTGGCAAGAGTCAGTCACAGACAGCTATAGGGCCTACTCCTCCCTGCTGAACTACTGACTACTGAGAGATTCTGGAAGAGGGATTCATCAGTTGTGCACCCAGTGGTGAACCCACTACGTTACAATGGAGAGTTCCAAATGTGTGGTCACAGAAGGCCTCAGTTAAACTCAGTGCAGCACAAACCAACATGGATGAAGGTGGAAAGGGGACAAAGGGGGGACAGAGAGTTGGGATGGGTGGGAAGGGACAAGGGGGGCAGGGGTAAGAGTAAACAGAATATACATGTATGAAATTGTTTAAGAAGAAATTCAATTACAAAAAAAACTATTAAAAATATGCATGCTCCCGTTGTCCTCTGAGATGCTCCAGCCAGCAGCTGACTCAGACAGATGCAGACACCCACAGCCAAAGAGTGGATGGAGCTTGGGGACTCCTATGGAAGAATAGAAGGAAGGATTGCAGGCCCCAAAGCAGATTAAGAACTCCACAGAAAGACCAACAGAATCAACTAACCTGGTCTCTTGGGGCTCTCAGTCTGAACTACCAACCAAAAACCATGCACGGGCTATAGCTAGACCTCTCTGTACATTTGCAATAGATGTGCAGTGCAGTCTTCATGTAGGTCCTGAACAACTGGAACAGGGGCTATCCCCAAAGCTGCCTGTACTTGGGATATTTTCTTCTAGCTGGGCTGCCTTGTCAGGCCTCAGTGTGAGAAGAAGTGTCTAGCCTCTTGGCTAGACTTAAAATGCCGGGGGTGGGGTGTGTGGAGGTAGGATACCCAGGGAGGCTCCCACTCAGAGGAGAAAAGGTGTGAGGGGGGAGATACCCAGGGAGGCTCCCACTCACTCCGAGGAAAAAAGGAGAGGGGAGGGATTGAGGGAGGGGGTGATTGTGAGTGGGGCAGTGAGTGGGATGGGAAGTGAATTAGTAAAAAAAAAAAGTTTAGGGCTGGTGAGATGGCTCAGCGGGTAAGAGCACCTGACTGCTCTTCCGAAGGTGATGAGTTCAAATCCCAGCAACCACATGGTGGCTTATAACCACCCGTAATGAGATCTGACGCCCTCCTCTGGTGCGTATGAAGTCAGCTACAGTGTACTTATGAAGAATAATAAGAAACGAGTCCTTGGACTGGAGAGACCAACCAGAGCGAGCAGGGCTGTCCGGAGTGAGCAGAGCTGAACGGGGAAGGCTGGAGTGAGTGGGGTCAACCGGAGGAGCAAGTTGAGCTGATCGGAGCAAGGTGTGGGGGCGACGGGTGACCGGCTGTATGGGGGCAGCCGGAGCAAGCGGAGCCGGCCGGAGCGTGCAGGTTCGAGTGGAGTGAGCAGGGTTGAACGGAACAAGGGAAAAAAAAAGTTTATGCACACTCCCACAGCTCACAGAAACAGGATCACTGGTGTTTAATTTGTATTGAGGGAAAGTGTGGAAGCTAAAGAGCACAATTTTAACCCAGCACTCAGGAGGCAGATGGGTGGGAAGATCTCTGAGTTCAAGGCCAGCTTCATCTACAGGGGTTTTCTCCAAAACACAACAAACAACAACAACAACAACAACAACAACAACAACAACAGTAATCACTCCTTAGATCAAGGCTATTGTCTCTGTCACTTTCTCCTGATAAATTATGAAAATGCTATTTTTGATGCTAAAAATAGTACATTTCTCCTTGTGAACATTAATAGCATCGACACATTTTTTTTTTATAAAGAAAATTAAATACCAATTTTAGTTTTTCATTCTCTTCCATGAATTGCTTGGCAGCCTTATTGGTATTTTCTGCTTGAATTTTAAGCACTCCTTTGTTTGATATTTCTTTTGCCAGCTGAGTAATAAGCGTAACCAGACGTCTCAACACTCTGAGGGAAAAACAAACGAAGTTCAGAATAATGCGTAACTAGATTAATCATCGGGAACTCTGACTCTAACACAAATAGCCATTGGCAAATAATGCCTGTTAAATCTACATGTGGTGGAGGCAACATGCAAATGGGACATTTCCTTTTTGCTATCCAAGTCTGTCAGTTAAAACATGCTAGGCTTCAGTCCTTTGCATCCTCTGTTGGAAGGCAAGCATTAGAATACAGAGCTAGGGAGCTGCCCTTGGCCCTGGCCATCTGCAGCTTTGGGAAAGCTAGTTGAGGCAGTGCTGGAGAGCTCACCCTGCTGGTGCTGGTGCAGGTGCAGGAGAGTTGGCTGGCTGACCAACTCAACTACCCCCCAGGCCCAAATCCAAGAGTTTTGGGTTGGCTCACCCCAATATCCAACCCATCTATGATCTGCTGGGTTGTGTGAAGGGAAGGGTTCTGCAGACCCAAAGCTGCAGGATCTCTATGACCCAGGGTAACAGGAAGCCATCCAAGAGGAGTGCACATGAGGATCCAGCATAGATAGTGTAACAGAATCCAGAGGCTCATACAGACCACTCATTGTGATGAACATTTGCAAGTAACAAAAGGGCACACTACGTGACACACTCTGACACACTGAAGTTTCCACAACAAGATTTTTTTTTTTAATTCTATCTTCTTTTCTTTGTGTGTGTATGTGGGGGGCGGGGAGTTGCAAGGGTAAGGGCAGAAACACACACACAGATGGAGTGGTCTCTCACAGCTTCTTGCACACAATGTTATTTCCCTTGTATAAGCCATTAGCCTAAAGTAGGCAAGTGACATATTAATTAATTTGTTTTTGAGACAGGGCTTTTATGCATATCCCTAGCTGTACTGGAACTCAGTCCCTAGCCTGGACAAGCATTAACCTCAGAGATCTGCCTGTCTCTGCCTTCTGAGTGCTAGGATTAAAGGCATGTGCCACCACTGGCTTCTGGGTGGTATTGCAAGGTCAGCAAGAAAAATCTCCAATATTTATTTTAAAAATTGCAGTTTAAAGATCATTTTATAAGGAGGCACAAGTCCAAAAAAATGAATATTGACATACTTGCATATAAGCCCCACTGTTAGATATTAAAATTAATCTCTTCAATTATTCTTTTAGCAGCCATTTACTAATGAACTACTATGTTAGGTCAGAGAGCCATAGCCGAAAGGGAACTTAATTCTTGCCTTCAAGTTTAAGTCCTAGTTGGAGATATATTTTTTTATGTGTTTATTTTTGTTGTTGTTTTCAAGACAGGGTCTGACTATATAGCTCTGGCTGTCCTGGAACTCACTTTGTAGACCAGACTGGCCTCGAACTCACAGAGATCTGCCTGTCTCTGCTTTAATTCCAAGCACTGGCTTCTAGCTGAAGATATGAACAGTATTTAATTACAATTGTGAATGGCACTAGAAGTTGAAGTCAGGACTTAAGAGAAGATCTGCACACTTTGGAGGAACTGATAGCCACAGGCCTTCTTTGAAAAAGCTAAAAGATAAGTAAAAGTTAAATAAAAAATAGAAGGTCAGGTATGGTCAGCTTAGCCTTTAAACCCAGCACTTGAGAAGCAGAGGCCTCAGATATCTGTGAGTTCAAGGTCAGACTGGTTTATACCAGGCCAGCCAGGGTAACACAGTGAGACCCTGTCTCAGAAATAAAACCAATAGGGGTTCAGCTCCCCAAGTCCTTCCCTACCGCTTTGCTTTGCAGACGGTTTTTATCTCTGTGTGCTAGCTGGATTTATGTATTTCTTCATCCCTATCGATAACTGTTCTTCAAACACCAGCAAAACAAAGACTGGGAGGACAAAAGAGTGTTCTAGAATAGTTTGTAGGATGACTCAAGTGGGAAGAACGGAGATATTTCATAAACAATAACTTTTTTTTTAAAGGAGAGTGGGAAAAAGAAGTACTGTATGTATTGGAGAACAGCAAGAAACGGATCCAGAAAGTCAGCCACCTGATCACTCAAGGCTGTCTGCAGTCAGCAGGTCTTTGAACTCTAACTTCCCCCTTATTTTTGAGATTGTAATTACATGTTTCCTTTCCCTTTCCTCCCTCCAAACCCTCCCCTATATTTTTGACAATTTTCCTTCAAATTCATGCTCTCCTCCCCCCTTTTACTAATTGTTATTGCATCTACATACATATATATTCCTAAATATAGCCTGTTTAGTCCATATACTGCTCTCTGGATGTATGTTTTCAGAGCATTGGACAACCAATTCATGGGCTCTTCCCTTCCAAAGGCAACATCTTCCATTCCAAGCGTTCTTTAGTGTGACGAAGATTTGTTACTTGAGTATATTATTTGCATTCTTTTATGAAGATTTCAATGAAAAGATCTTAGTGTAAGTGGAAAAAACAAAGGGAATTCTATGAGTGACACAACTGTGCTTGCACATTTTTTTTTTTTACTTACAGCCAAAAAAATAATGAGAATCCAGAAATATACAGATTTCTTTGCGACCTGAAGAGCTTCATCTGTGTGTGCTCAAAAGCAGCAGGTCTGCTGGCTGAGTTCTTCTCCACAACATTCGTGGACGAATACTTTCTTACTTCTCTCACGGCATCTGTTACAAGACAGAGAACGCTATTTTTGGTTTTTAAGAAAGCATTTTCTTTAAACAAGAAGGAGTTATAGAATAACCTACCAGCCTTTTAAATAATGGACTTTACATATGCCTTTCTTCCTGTCTGTCCCTCTTTAGTACCTGACAGGGTATTGAGCTTAAAGATGAACGTTTGTAAATGGATAGTAGTGGCAATTTATGAATCAGCACTATAGCATTTTAAAATCATTCCTCTGGGACTTACTTATCATCTTACTGTCAAGTCTTGATCTACTGTGGAATATTATCTCTTACTCTTTCCATTTCTATGCATGACTAAAATTTAATTTGCTGTCAGGAACAGATATAATCCTGCCTCTCTTAAAGTGTCAGCATTCTATTATACTATTACTTTGTATAATTGAGACTTCAGAACTGTTTCATTTCATTGAAATTTCTATTGCACAGACTAGTTAAATGAGATTCAGACAATGCCGCATTTACTTCACAGCAGTTCACAGGCACTGTCTCTGAATCATGCCATGTTTCTATCACTCCAAATAAAATCCCAACAAAGCGCTGCACTAGAAGGTTCCATTTTCTCACCTCACATTTGTATGCCATCTCTTTGACTGAAAATCTTTATTTCCAATACCACGTTCTGTGTGTTGCAACATACACAAAGGTAGTTTTTTGTGTTGTTTGTTGTCTTTTCAGAGAGGGTCTCAGGGGGTAGCTTTGGCTGACCTGGAGTTCACTATGTATGTCAAGCTGGCCTTGACCTCACAAAGCTGCACCTGCTTCTCCCTTGCGAGCACTAGGATTAAAAGCATGCACCCACCACCCGGCTGCATAGTTAACTTTTGCACAAGGATTATCTGGCAGCTGTGTGGTAACATGTTCTGCCTTGGAGATGGGTTCCCAGAGTCCATGGAGGCAAGAATAAAGAGACATGCACAGATACAAAGGGTAGTTCAACTACTAGGACTAGTCCTTCCTCAGAATCCAGCTTCCTCCTTTACTTGCTCCTCACTGAATCAACAACTATTTTATTATAAATTTCTTTTCTTTTCTTTCTTTTTAAATTTTTTCTTTCTTGCTCAAGTGAAGGTAAGCTGGTTGGATAAATATAACCAAAAGAATCCACTACAGTTCTCTTTTCTTACACACTTAAGTGACAGCTTTCAGTAGACATTTTGATACCTTTTAAAGAGTTGAGATTATTTCTTATTCTTTTACTTCACAGATACATTTGTCAAACTAAGAGAGACAGAATGCCATTCCAAAGTTATTCAGGTAGTTGGTAGCTCAGTAATTATCAGTTTTCTCTACTTCTTTACTCCTTTATTGTGTTGTTATATGGATGGAGTTTCAGTGCACAATGCTAACAATAACATACCATGACAAATTTTGACATTTTCAAGTAAAATACAAATCCATTCAAAACTTGATGCAATTTCCTTCTTGGGGTTTTGTTTTGCTTTGTTGTTGCTGTTGGTTTTGAGACAGGGTGTCACCATACAGCTCTGGGTGTCTTTGAACTCACAGAGATCTATCTACTAGGCTCTGTTTCAGCTTCCTGAGTGCTACCACACCCAGTTTCTCTTCCGGGTTTTTAACAGTTCTATTCTTCTTCCCAGTGGATACTCTCACTTTTGTAAAAAGGATCAATTGTATTTCAAAGATTGATGTTTGAGCCGGGCATGGTGGCACATGCCTTTAGTCCCAGCACTTGGGAGGCAGAGGCAGGCAGATTTCTGAGTTTGAGGCCAGCCTGGTCTACAAAGTGAGTTCCAAGACAACCAGGGCTATACAGAGAAACCCTGTCTCAAAAAACAAACAAACAAACAAACAAACAAACAAACAAACATTGATGTTCGGAACAGACACAGTTTTGCATAAAACAACGTCAAACATAGTGGTGAAGGTTCCCAGTTGGTACCAGTAAACCCACTTAACCCACAACATGAGAGTTAGGAGGAAGTTCCTAGGAAAACAGTTTGCAATATATATATTAAAAGCTAAAGTAGCAAGGAGTGACATTTGCAAGAAGTGGGTAAGCAGTCTTAGACAAGTCACTTAATCTTGTTGGTCTCAGTCGTTTCTAAAAGAACATGGAGATTATGAAGGCTTGTGGAATTTCTGCTTTGGAAACCTTAAAGCTCTACTTTTAATGTATGAAGAATCATTACCATGAACATTTCTAACCTGCTGAAAAACTCATTCAGGCTGCATATTTTATATAAAATGCTTATTATCAGACATGCTTGGATTTAGGCTGTTTTTGCTGCTATTGTGAAGAATTTTGAAATTTCAATGTCTTAAATATTACTCAAATGTAAACATGAAATACACTTAAATTTTATATATACTTTATAGATGTAAGCCTGAAGTTAATTTCAGACAATGTCTTTACTGTTCTTGGATTTGGACTCTAATCTATCACACAAAATGAGGGATAAAATTTTCCACCTGTGCCAGCATGCTTGTGCAAAAATGTTTTCAATTCTTTAGATTCAAAATTTTAAATTTAGAATTTTTAGTTAGGGATGCTCAATCTGTCTAGTACACATCTATACTCCTATCATATGAATTCAAAATTTGAAGAATTTGTCATATTTGCTTTGTTTTTCAGTCCAAAGTCTCTTTGATATTTTCCCCTAAGTATCTTAGTATGCATCTTCTCAGATATATTCCTATGTAAAAACTATTAGTAACTTATTATTTTTTTTAATCCAAGGAATAGACAACCAATGTTTTAAGCAAAAGGACAGGCAATGGATGTTTGTAGGGCTTACTAGCTGCAATATTAAACTCTGGAGTTGTCTATGGAAATAGGCATAGGCCATGTGGTGTTTGAACAGGTATGGTATCCAGAAACTCATGTTTGAATGCTTGGCCCATAGGGAGTGACACTATTAGGAAGTATGGCCTTGTTGGAGGAGGTGTGGCCTTTCTAGAGGAAGTGTGTTACTATGGAGATGGGCTTTGAAGTTTCCCATGTTCAAGATGTAGAACTCTCAGCTCCTTCTCCAGCACCATGTCTGCCTGGATGATGCCATGCCTCTCACCATGATGATAATGGACTAAACCTCTGAAACTGTAAGCCAGCCCCAATGAAATGTTTTCCTTTATAAGAGTGGCCTTGGTCATAGTGTTTCCTCACAGCAATGAAACTCTAACTAAGGCACACCATATGCAAAAGCAAGAATGGTTTCAATAAAACCGTGTCTACAGATATAGGTAGGCTTCTGAACCATGAAGATGCAATACAATACTGCTATCACAACTAAAGCAAAAATTTACCAATATTACCTAACAATCACTTAAACTGTTGCTTTTAATCAGGTTTCAGTGAAGACTCACACTTGTCTAAGAATCTCTTAAGAGTCTATTATTCTAGCCAGACGTGGTGGTGCACGCCTTTAATACCAGCACTTGGGAGGCAGAGGCAGGCAGATCTCTGAGTTTGAGGCCAGCTTGATCTACAAAGTGAGTTCCAGGACAGCCAGAGCTACACAGAGAAACCCTATTTCGAAAAACAAAACAAAACAAAACAAAACAAAACAAAACAAAACAAAACAGCGTCTATTATTCTATTATTCTATTATTCTACTCGTTTGTTGCATATAAGCCAAACCCCTGGGTGCCCAGGACAACACTAACAAAGACTTTAACTGTCAATCACTTGCCAACTTGAAAGAAGGCCACTTGTTACATTGTATTTAAATTTTAAAGAAACCTACAAAAGGTTAAGAATCATTGCACCTGAAATTTGAGTATATAAAATAGTACCAAATATGCATCAAAATAGCCATAATTACCTTAATATCAATATATAAAATAGTCTTTCAATATATCAATAACATCAACCTAACCAATCAAAACCCAGATAATTTATTGAAAAGAACTGGATTCAAAGGAGGAATGTAGCTAGTACTTACCTAGAAAGAGAACGATCAATAGTATTATAATGGTAAGAAAAGCTTTGTTCCAAAAACTTGCAATCTTACCCCAGACACTAAATGAGAAAATCTTCTGCCATCTGTAAAGCAACACAATTAGATCAGATGAACAAGCAATCAAACAGCAAACAAACAAACAACCAAGAGCTGGTCTGCAACTGTTGTAAAATACTCAAATATTCTGATAAGTGTGCAAAAATTAAAGACATTTAATTTTAAAAGTTGTTCATCCTCTTTCATGACATAACTCAGGAAATAGAAAATAATTATTTTTAATTAAATACTATGGTATTTGATGGTTTAAATATTCTAAAGTGACAATATCTTTTTGTTTTGTTTTTGTTTTTTCGAGCCAGGGTTTCTCTGGATAGCCCCGGTCATTATGGAACTTTAGACCAGGGTGGCCATGAGTTAGGCCTGCCTTTGCAACCCGAGTAGTGGGATTAAAGGTGTGCACCACCACTGCCTGACTGAAAATAACTTTTAAAGTAGAAGTTATTTTTCATGATGAGCAAAACCTTAGGAAGAAACGGAGGCATTGGTGTGTGCACACACACACATGCCTGTAGACTCCACAGTGTGAGGGTAGAGGTCAATCTGAGAAGTTGTTCCTTGGGAACCCAGCCTTCCCACCTTGCCTAGAGATCCTGGGACTCACTGACGGGCAGGCTAGCTGCCTAGTGAGTTCTAAGGACCTGCCTGCTTTTGCCTCACCAGCACTGGGATTATTAACCTCTGCAGCCAACACACTTGGCTTTTCCCTCACGGATTTTAGGAATCAAACTAAGGTTCTCCATCTTGTATGGCAGGCAGTTTACCAATCTTACCAGCCCAGTAGAAAATTCTTATACTGTCACATCTTGGATGAAAGCTATTTATTTTTCCCCCATTAGAGAACTGTCTCAGAATTGACGCAAGTCTTTTTTTTGTTTTGTTTTTTTGTTTGTTTTTCAAGACAGGGTTTTTCTGTATAGCCCTGGCTGTCCTGGAACTCTCTTTGTAGACCAGGCTGGCCTCGAACTCAGAAATCCGTCTGTCTCTGCCTCCCAAGTGCTGGGATTAAAGGCGTGTGCCACCATGCCCGGCTTGATGCAAGTCTTTTGATCTAATAATTAGGAACACCTAATTCTCTGTTTATTAGACACAGTGTCTTGCTGGGTAGCCTCTGCTGGCATGGAACTTGCCAGAGCTGCCTCTGAAGTAGCAGTCCTCTTGCTTCAGCCTGCAAAGTGCTGCAGATAGACACATGCACGGCCACAACTGGCTTCTGCAGGTTGTTTTTTATGTGATGTGTTCCTATCATCTACACTAAGTAATGTAAAGGAAGTAATTTCTTTCTTTAACCAAAAAGGAACCTAAAATGACTGAGATATATGGCACCTATGCAAAATGAAAAAAAAAAAAAAAAACTTTTACGAATAAACATTTACATATGTAAATGCCCATATAATTTACCCATACCTAGGTCAAGGTCTGAATAGAGAGGAACTGAGATGACCAAATAGTCTAGACAGAGTGAGCAGCATAAGCCAAGCCACAGAAACGATGAGTTACAAGTGGCTAAGCCATCCATCCTGTAACTGGAAAGGTCTCAAACGCTGAACCTAAGCATTTTAAATTCGTAATACATTGGGTCACAAGGAGGTATCAAGGTAATTAGTATGTGAATATACTTCACAAACACAACTGAAAATTGTCACTTTAAGATATGGCAAATTATTAATACAATCTGAAAGGAACTACCAATAATAATTTCAAGCTGAAGGGGAGAAGACAGACACAGGTGAGTCAGTTCTTTTTGCCTTGTTGACCAAAATCAAAGCATTTTTTATAGGCACTATTTAAATTTAACATTACAAACATTTTTTTAAAAAGAATATAAATGGTAATTGCTTGTTGTAGGTCCAAATGTAAATTCGTTCACCTCTTCAAGAGTCAATAAAAGAAGGAAAACAACAACCTGCTGGAAGGGCCATCTAGGAGTTTTCAGTAGACTGAATTTAAGAGCAGATAACAGCTATTTTTATTGAGTTGATGTATTATCGGTTGGAACACATGCACCATCTCGTCTAATTACCACAACACCATATGAAGTCTACACCACTATTACCAGGAAAACTAACCAAAGAAGGTAAAAAAAAATTCTCAGAGTCATACAATAACAGGAAGTCAAATGAAAGCTGTTATTCTGAGCATGTATGTACCTTCAACCACTTCACTACAGGAGAAAAGACTAGACAGACTAAATGAAGACTTGAAGATTATGATCGACATACACACTGTGGATAAACACATGGAGGGGCACAGATGATTCCTGTACATGTGCACCACATGTTCTTACACGACAATATTCATATGTCATGTGCACCGACTCACACTTTCATCTAATAGCTACTGGATCAGGATGGGTACAAAACTATAAATGGCAAAGCAGAAAGAGACTTGTCTATCAGCCCTCCTGATGACTTCTCTTTTCAAAGCTCTAAGCCTTATTTATAAATCTGTTGTGCATAAAAAAAAATGACTTCTTGAATATGTGAGACTCTGTTACCAAACATGTCAGCTTTTGAAATCTGAGGTAGAAAGAACAGGGACAGCATTGTATGACTGTAAGCTAAGGCTCTTATCTGGAGTCTGACAGACCAGTTAGGTGACTTAGGTTATGGAACAGAGCCTCTCTGGCCTTAAGCATATGATCTATAGAACCCATGGTTGGTGGGAAGAACTTGGTACACCCCTTCCTACAGTATGATTTACTGCTTCTTGTAAGGGAGGAAAAGGTCATGGTGTGGAGACTAGGAGAGAGAAGAGCTGCAATCCAAGCAGATGAGGAGTTTCAAGTTTTTCAAAGACTGAGTGGACCCTGAGCCAGTCCAAGTCAACAGTTTTGCACCCACCCTTTTATTTCTCTACTCAAGTGCAGGGCAGTGGTGGGAGGGGGAGGGAGAGAGGAAGAGGGGAGAAATAAAGAGGTGGGGAGGAAGGAGGGAGGGGGAAGGGGAAGAGACAGGGAAGGAGGGAGAGATATATAGATATATAGACAGGACAGATGTCCAAGGCATAACCACGGCTTTATTATACCTGTAATCAAGACCAAAAAAACTAGATTCTTTTAAAAAGGAGGTGAAAAATCTATTTGTACACATAATCAAGTTTTATATAAAGTAGTATTTTAATAGTTACCAGGTAGCAAATTTGAGTTTCATTTTTAAAGACTACCTTTTATATAACTGGCCCCCAAACTTTTATTTAATTATCCATTTAGTGTATATGTATGTGTATGCATCATGTGTTGATGTGCGTGCATGGGTGTTTCTGGGCGCGCCAGAGTGGAAGTGTGGAGTAGGTTACCCTTTGTGACAACTTTGTGGAGTAGGTTACCCTTCCACCATGTGGTTTCTGGGTATTGAACTGAAATTCTCTCCCTTGGCTACAAGCTCCCTTTACCTACTGAGCCACCCCGCCGGCCCTCCCAAAACTTTCTATCTAACCTTACAAAGAGCATCGCACAAGAAGCTAATCAAACTGAAGAAGCTAATCAAACATTTGGCACTGTTAAGGATCTGACGGTTTCCTACCTCTGAGGAGGAATAAAAGGCAGACAGAAGATTAAAATGAGTCCTATTTCAGCATAAAGAAAGCTGGCAACCGCTGCCCATTGGATTGTCATCTTTTTTTTTTTTTTCTCTTCACACCTATACAGAGAAAGATTTCAATTTTAGAAAAACATGGGTGAACGGCCAGGCACGCGGCGTGGGGCCTGCCGGGACGTTCGCCTAACTCCGGGTGACGAGGCAGTGCGCCGGATGGCCCCGCAGGCTCTCCCCCCAGCCCCGAGGCGGCCCGGACCGCCCGACGCCGCGACCGGAGCCGCCGACCGCGTGCGTGGTCAGCAGCAGGGCCGCCCGCCACCCGTCAGGCTTACCCGCCGCCGATCGCTCCGCGGGCCCCGCCGCCCGCCTGCGCGCGCACGTCCCACGCCGTCGGGAGCGCGCCGGGAGCCCGGCTGAGGTCACACTGGCGCGACCGCGCCTCCGGCGGCCGTTGTTTCCTGGTGCACGGCAGGAGGTGGCCGAGGCTCCTCCACGAAGGCTCGGTTGAACCCTGACGCGGCTGATGCCGGGATGATGGGAGCCAGGGCCCGGGTTAAATCCAGCCCGGTGCCCTATGGTGGCAACCTGCCTCCCTGCCCCGAGTTAAACTGAATTTAAGTTAAGGCCCAGGCCTGGGGGTCAGTGGAGCAGTTTGGGTTTTGCGTGCTGGTTTCCTGGTCCTACCTTGCCCACCGGCAGGACCAGGCAACTTCAGGGAACTGCTGGGTCTACTCCTTTACCTAACCATATTCCCTTAGGTAACTAGGTGGACCCCAGAAACCGTTGAGGGTGGACTCCCTCATGGTTGGTTAACTTTGCATCCCACCTCTGGTTTCCCTGGTAACACTAGAAAGAAAAACCTAACAACTGCCACTCCTGAGGCTTTCTGGTCAATTCCTTTAATATCCCTGCTCTAAGTGGAGACTTGTCATCCCGATCTGCTCCAAAGACTACATACTATTAGATACTACTAATTACATACTATTACATACATACTAATTACATACTATTGTCTCCTCCCTTAAGCTGGTCGGGAGTCCACTCTCCAGGAAATCGGATTCACTTGGATAATTATTCCATTAATAAGATGCGGCACTTACACACCCCAAGATGGTGCTCCTTGAAGGAGCTTCCTTCTGGCCGGTGGCAGGAGTAAGCTTGCATGGTTTTCTGAGTTCTAATTCAGAAAAGCCTAACACCTGCCTTTGTTTTTCTCTAGTGGATGGCCAAAAGCCTAAGCAAGCTTTCCTCTTGGTAATGGGCTTTCTTATTTCTGAATGTCTGTCCCCTCACGGAACTACCAGTAGACCTCCATTTCTGAACAAGGCAGTGTTATTGGACCCTTTATGCCTAAAGGTGTAACTTTTGTCTTTTTCCTCCTCTTCTTCATCCCCTTGGCTACCTTGTTTTGTTTTAATTTCAAACAAAAGAGAAGTTCTCCCTCTTTAAAAAAAGCTTTGGCACTCTTTTACTAACAAAACTAGGAATCTAAAAGGGAACTCCAAATACTTCCAGGCTTTTAACATATGTGAATACACTATATGTATATATATATGTATATTTTTTTTTTCTTCAATATTTGCAAATCTCAGGAATGTAATTTCAGAAGGTTCAAAATTCCCTGGAAGGCTGTGGTGCAGTTGCTCAGATGCTTAATCAGGACTTTTGAGCAGCCCATGCTCACTTGGGTTTGCAGTGTCCTTTTGCCTTTAAGTGTCTATTCTAATGTCTGTGTGTAAATCTACAGTCCAATCTTTAGAACCTTTTTGGCGTGTGTCTGTATGGTGGTGGAGGGCGGAGGTGGACGGCTAATGTCTTCCCACTCGCTCACCTTTTCTTGTTTTGGCATGTGTATGTATGGTGGTGGAGGGCAGAGGTGGACAGCTAATGTCTTCCCACCCCTTCACCTTTTCTTGTTTTTGGCGTGTGTCTGTATAGTGGTGGAGGGCGAGGTGGACGGCTAATGTCTTCCCACTCGCTCACCTTTTCTTGTTTTGGCGTGTGTCTGTATGGTGGTGGAGGGCGGAGGTGGACGGCTAGTGTCTTCCCACTTGCTCACCTTTTCTTGTTTTGGAGAGTGTTTCTTACCTGAAGCTTCCTGTGACTACCTGAAACTCCAGCTCAAAAACAATAAACTCGGGGCTGGTGAGATGAGATGGCTCAGCAGGTAAGAGCACCCAACTGCTCTTCCGAAGGTGATGAGTTCAAATTCCAGCAACCACATGGTGGCTTACAACCAGCCGTAATGAGATCTGACGCCCTCCTCTGGTGCGTCTGAAGTCAGCTACAGTGTACCTATGATAAAAATAAACGAATCCTTGGACCGGAGAGATCGACCGGAGCAAGCGGGGTCGACCAGAGGTAGCAGGGTTGACTGGAACAAGGGAAAGAAAAAAAAACAACACTCCAATTCTGCTTCATATTGAGTCCCTAAAATTCCTTCCCCCCTTTCTTCTTCTTCTTTTTCTTTTCTTTTTGGTGGCACAGTCAAGAATTCCTGTTTCACCCAAGTAGAGGTCTCTGAAAAGAATTCGCACTGTGGGGTTACATCTCAGCTCTCACTGCCCTTATTGCTATTACAAACCCTGTGCTAAAGGATACAATTATATTGGGAACATTACACGTTAAAAGAGTAAGAGCCGGGCGTGGTGGCGCACACCTTTAATCCCAGCACTCGGGAGGCAGAGGCAGGTGGATTTCTGAGTTCGAGGCCAGCCTGGTCTACAATGTGAGTTCCAGGACAGCCAGGGCTACACAGAGAAACCCTGTCTCGAAAAACCAAAAAAAAAAAAAAAAAAAAAAAAGAGTAAGTAAGGACAGAATATGGACTACATTTCAGGGCTGGGGTTACTTGCTTGGTGGTAGTGCCTGCCTGGCACACACCAGGCTTTAAGTTCAATCCCCCCCCCCCCCCCCGCACAAAACAACCCCCGAGAAAACACACCTCCCACATTTAAGTGAGTGCTTTTAAAAACTGTATCACATAGATATCTGATCATAAAGTAGCAGGAAGAAAAATGCAGGCTGAACTTAGCACAGCAGGTTGGGATCTTCCATGCTCACAGTCCACCTCACTCCAGTCAAGTGACTGTACTGTACTGTAATGTACCGGTGTTCATTCCCTTCAGAGTTAATGTGCAAATGCCAGAACGACGACGACCTCACTTTCGTATTCATTTCAACTGAAAAAACCCGCCATCTTTAAAACGGAATAAACTGAAAAGCGAGAGCACAGATATGACCAAGAAAAAGTAGCAGCATAGTAACCGTGACTCATGGTCTCAAACAGCTTCAAGTGCACGGCTGTGGACAACTCCGCACAGGCTTCCTGGTTTTGACATTTAGTAATATTTTAGTACTGAGCCTTTATTTCATCCAGAGACTTCTTGTCGACTACACGTTCCTCATTAATAAAAGCTGCTAACAACATCAAACCATTAAAAAAAATCATGAGGGGCTGGTGAGATGGCTCAGCGGTTAAGAGCACTGACTGCTCTTCCGAAGGTCCTGAGTTCAAATCCCAACAACCACATGGTGGCTCACAGCCATCCGCAATGAGATCTGATGCCCTCTTTTAGGGTATCTGAAGACAGCTACAGTGTACTGCCATATAATAATAAATAAATCTTAAATAAATAAATAATCATGAAAAGCTGTAAAATTTAGTTAAATATTAAAATCTAGTTACTATCCTCCAATAATTTAAATTAAAAATTATAACTATGTACGATGTACATTGTGTGTGTTTGTGTGTAAGGGCACTGTATATGCTATAGCATATGTATAGACCTCAGAGGAAAATTCAGTGGAGTTGGTTTTCTCTTTGCATCTTTACACAGGTTCTATGGATCAAATTCAGGTCATCAATATTATTCTGCAAGGGGCTTCACCTGATGATCTCTTTGGCTGGTTTTAGGAAGAATTTTAAATACATAATCATTTATTTACACATTCTACCAGATTCTTCACATGTAAGATGTAGAAGGCTGCAATTGCCTTCTTCTTTTTACATACCACAATTCTGAATCTTTTAAGAATCTTTTAAGGGACCTTCATCTCTCTTTCTTGAGCACTGGTCTAGTGGCAAGTCTTGTTTACAAAAATCTTAAAATCACCATTTATGACAAGTCCTTAGAAAACAATTGTTTTGATGTTTGTGTAAATAGCAATATCAGGTGACACTATAGTTGGCCTTTCTCGTCCAGCTGAGGGAAGCACTGCTTGTGGCCTGGGAAAGGGGCTCCTGTGCCTAGGGGAACAGGAATGGTAACATGATTGGTACAACTGTGTTCTTATTCGCACATTCTCACACTGTTGATGCAAACACGCCTTCTCTGGTCATGTGAGCATGCCTTTTGACTTCTTTATCAAGCAGCCTGGAAGACAGCCTTTTGTGCTTTCATCTCTGGTAAAGCAACATTAGGACCAATAAAAGGCTTCTCTTGGGTAGCTCTTTTTTGCCCACTTGTGTGTGTGTTTATATGCCTTTTGTGGAAGTCAGAGGTCAATCCTGGGTGTTGCTCTTTAGATATCCAACTAGTCTGGCTAGATGTGTCTCAGCCTCCCAAGTACTGGGATTACAAGTGTATGCCAATGTAACTGGATTATTATTATTTTTTAAAAGACTTATGTGCATGTGTGAGTGCTTACATGTATGTATGTGTACCACGTGCATGCCTGGTATCTGCATAGAGGAGGGTGTCAGATCCCCTAGAACTGGAGTTACAGATGTTTGTGAGCCATGTAGGTACTGGAAACTGAAGTGAGGTACTCTGCAAGAGCCAGTGCTCTAGCTACTGAGTCATCTCTCCAGCTCTGACGCCTGTATTTCACATGGATGCTGGGAACCATATCTAGGACCTCAGGACCGTACTAGAAGCTCCTTAATAGCCTGGCTTTCTCCCCAGCCCTTTTTGCCCTCTGTTGATATCAATCCACGGTTAAATGGGCTGAACTTACAGACGGCAGCTGTGATGACAGTGCAGTTGTAGCAGTGGAGCTTGGGAACAGCCGGTGGCTTTGCCATCCTCAGGAAACACAGGCTTTGAGGCCAGTTAACAGCACCACAGCAGCAAAAGGAGGAGTAGCTGTTCTTCTGGTGGTGGCGGTCACAGCAGAAAGAGGTAGCTGAACAGCTGGGCACAGGGACCAGGGCAGGTACAAGAACAGTAGAAAGAGGTGAGAGCTAGTGAAGAGCTCAGCTTGATGAGAGGCTGGCAGATTTGGAGAAGCTGCAGGAACTGGCAGCTTATAGAGTTTCAGAGAGCTGTCAAATCTCAATGGCCAAAGATCTTAGTCACAGGGGCCATTATTCAGGGGTTGGGAAGTCATGGCTTGACAATCATGGAACCAAGCTATAAAAATAGCTGCTGTCAAAGGTTGGAGAGTCCCACTTCTTAGACCTACATTATCCAGAGTTCAAACACTGGATACTAAAGGCCCCGTTACTTGAGGCCTGCATAAGAATCCTAATACTAGAGCACCATCACTCCTGTTGCCAAGGCTAGCTCCTTCTGTCAAATGCTGGGGATACAAACACTGCCAAAGCCATAAAAAAGGTGGTTGGAAAGGATTCTCAACCAACACTTTCATCTTGGTAGAACTAAGTACTCTGGTAAGCTCTTTAGTAACCTAATAATCTAGAAAGTTTCAAAAGAACTAAATTGCTGTTACTCGAAGAGCTCCACACAATCTTTAAAAAAATTATTTATGTACATGGGTAAATGTGTAGAGGCCTGAAGACAACTTTGAGGAAATTATTTTCTTCTTCTACATCATGGGTCCAAGGGATTGAACTCAGGCTGTCAGGCTTGGCTAAGGCAATACCTTTACCCACTGAACCTTTTTATTGTCCCTAAACTTACTTTTAAATTATAGCTGACATCACATGCAACGAAATTCAGTTAGACACAACTTAAATACCTTCAAGTATATATTGAATTAGGAATATACCAGTTGATTTTACAGTGTAAAATGTTAATGTACACTGAATATAATTCTAGCCAGAATTTCTTTTCTTTTTCATTTATATGGATGTGGACATTTGTTCTACCACCTGTGAACTTTCAAAAAATTAAGATGCACTTCTTGTTCACTTACAGGCGAGTCATACCTTCTTGCTATTAGAAAAGTTTTATTTAAAACACTTAAAAACAGAATACCTTTAGTAAAACTTCCATACCCACCCATCCCCCACACCCATAAAGATTAGAAGCAGAGTTTTTCAATATTTGATCTTGGACTATTGGATGATCAAAACTCCAGAGTTCTTTAAAACTTCTGTGTCTGCTCACATTCCTCTGAATCCATAAGGAANAGGTTTGAGTTCTTAGTTATGGAAAAGTTCCGTTTATTCTTTCAGATAAAGTTTTGCTGGCCTAGAATTTCCAAACCTCTTCCTTTAGCTTTCTGAGTGGCTGGATAAAAGACATGGGCCACCATGTCTGTCCCCAGTGACTGCTGTTGTTCTGACGTTAAAAGCCATAGACTTAAAAGAAATACGAGGATGTAGCCTCGTGTGGTTCCATGTAGGTAATAGTACATACTACAATGACTTAGAAAGTGAATCATCACCATAATGGTCCGTAAGGTAATCCAGGACTGCCGATGTGCTGGACAAAGCATTCAATACTCTCTTCTCCTGCCTTGACGTTATCTTTTCCATCATGTACATTAGATGCTGATGGAAACACATAAAAGGAGTTCCAAGTTCAAGAGAGATGTCAACCCAGTCCCAGATACATTTCAGTGGGGTTTCTTCATATCCAGCAAACATAGCTGGGTTTGCTAAAAGTCCTCTTGCAACCATCACACCTGCAAATTAAAGCACAACATATCTGCTCAGAAACGAAGAATCCATGGTTATCAGTTCAAACTTAATGCGAGTACTTATGAAAAAGTATTATTTTGAGATTTCAGAACACAAATTAATTGCAAATTAATTACAAATTAATGTAATACAGTAAGAAATAAATTGATTCTAGTATTACTGATAAACCAATTGTATTTATACAACTATTTTTTAAAGGATATCTCCATTAATTCACTGGCCTTATTGTTTCTTTAGGAGACATCATAAATCAGGCTGTTTAAAGTGGAATCTATTTGCTTCCATCTAGCAACGGTTACTATGGGGCCGGCTCGTTAATTCTGTAAGGGGTATGGAAACTACTTGGCAGTTCTGGGGCACCTGTGTCCATCCAAGCTCATTAATTCTCATCTCTATTTTGGTGTTCTAGGTGCCTTTTAAGGATAAAACAAAACAAAAAATAAATAGACCTTCCTTAGATGATTTGCTGGTCAAGAGATATGACAGTAGCAGCCAAATGCTGCCATTGCTTCTAAAAGGATCTACTGTTGCTAAGGAAAAGAGCTGACAGCATTATAATAATATGGCTCAATGTTACACAGGAAATCAGATTACTCCCCCATCTTTACTTTTACATCCTCATTAAATGATAAAAAGATCCCAGTGTTTATTTCTTACCATCTGTCCCAGTCATCTGCCACACATTTTCTGCTTCTTTTAAGCTTCTTATGTCTCCATTAGAAACTATGGGTATAGACACATTTTCCTTTATCATTTTAATGGCATCATAGTGGACTGGCTGGTGTCTTTCTTCAACTGTCCTTCCATGGACTGTGATCCAGGACACTCCTGTTGCTTCAGCCTTCCGGCATAGATCTATGGTTCTTGACAAGTCATCGTGGATCCTGTAATTTCAAAATTGCAGCTGTGTATAGCACACAGATTTTAATGCAACATTAAGACACTTCATCTGCTGTATTTATTATCACTTCATGCCATTGTTAATAAGATTTTGTTCTGTGATTGGTTCCCATTCAAGACCTTGGCTTTAGTTATTTGACTATTGGAAACAATATGGTGAGAAATGTCTTTTTCTTTCCCCACTGTTTTTACTTTTTGGCTTTGAGAAATTAAGAGTCATCCGCATACTGCCACAGATGAACACAAAGGGGTCATCCTAGTACATAGTGTGCAAGCCTCCCAAGTTGGAATCTTGTTGTTTTTTTCCTTTAATTGTTACATTTTAGTGTAAATATATTTCCTGTTTCTTGTTGGGACCAGGGATATTTCTAAGCATTAGCTAAGTAGCATCTGGAGAAAGTTGAGGGTTTGGTGAAGTCTTTTAATTAGAAACCTATTACTTGCTGTTAAGAAATAAAAAGAGGACATGGTTCATCAGGATCATAATTTAAGAATGGGGTTTATGTTTGTTTGCTAGACAAACATCTTTCAATATTTCCACATATCAGCTTCTAATTTATTTAGGATAGACACTCCCACATCATTAGGCAAAAAGAACATTTTTAAACTTCCAAGTAATATATTAACTTTTCAGTAGACTAGAGTATTGTGTTTACCTTATCTTAATGGAAACTGAAAACCTTGGGCTTTCCACCCGATTCCTCACTTGTCTCACCATATCTCGGACGAGCTCTGGCTTGTTGATCAAGCAAGCTCCATAACCGGCTGCCATTGCCCACCTTGAGAAAGATAGAAGGTAGATTGTAAGCCCATGAAAGGGAAGACAAGGTTCTTAATGCTCTGCAGTGCAGTACTCTTTCCTCTCTCTTAGGATCTGGAATGAAGCAGACATTTACAATTCACAGATCTACAGCCAGCTGGTTAGCTTAGTTGGGTAGAATGTGGTGCTAAATAAAATTCATAGATCAACATTTCTAAATGGTTTCATGAAAACAACAACAAAAAAATCACTTGCCTAGACCAGAAAGTCTTAGGAAATAGTTTTTCACTAGCCAAGGAGAGTATTAAATTAGAATCCATTCAACCAAAACAGATTTAGGTGTTCATATTAACTGTAATTACTTCAGATTTTTAAAATTCCAAATTTGATGTTTATTGTACATAACAAGAGGTTTTATCAGTCTCAACAGTAGAAAGATATTTTTGGCTCTCAGCATTCCAACACCACTAAACAGCTTATCTAATTCTCCTAATGAGCATATAAATGTCTACTCTGATTTGGTTTATGCTGCATTTAAAAAAACTTGGTTTTATTTTTTGGGCATATTCTGGCTACCAGCAGATTACCCAGTACAGTGCCTACACAGTAGTTTATTAAGTCCATCTCATTCAAACTCAGTTACTTAAATCCAATCAAGTAGCTGTGATACAGAAAGGAAAAGATCACTATAGTAAGGTAAGTAAAATCAGCTTTTAGAAAGTATATCTGACATGGCAGTAAAAATACGTTTCTGGGATTGCTGTAAACATTAGATTCTTACAGAATTAGTTATGCATGAGGTTGAAGGCAGAACCACAGAGTGCGCTTGCTCAGTATATTAACTTGACAGAAACTAGCCATCTGGGAACAGGGAACACCAATTGAGAAATTTTGCCTCAATGAGATTGGTCTGTGGGCATCTCTGTGGTACATTTTCTTCTTTAGCGATTGTTATGCAAAAGCTCAGCCTACTGAGGGCTGTGCTACCTGAGGAAGTAGGTGTTCTGGGTATAAGAAATCATGTTGAGTATGGTTTGAATGAGAATAGCCCCCATAGGTTCATACATTTGAATGCTTGGTCCTCAATGGTGGAACTGTTTGGGAAGGACTAGGAACTATGGCCTTATTGGAGGAGGCATGCCACTGGAGGTAGGCTTTGAAGTTTATAAACCCCACTGTTTCCAGTTTGCTCTTTCTGCCTTGTGCTGATGGATGAGATAGAAGCCTTAGTTACTTATCCAGCACCAGGCTTCCATGTCTGCTGCCACGATCCCAGCCATAGTGGTCATGGACTCATCTGTTCAAATTGGAAGCCCTCAACAAACTCTTTTATATGTTGCCTTATTCATGGTGTTTTGTCACAGAAACAGAAAACTAACTAAAATAGAAGTTGGTATCAAGAAATGGGGTATTGCAGAGAAAGCCCTGATCATGCTGTTATGTGGAAGAGTATGGAAGGCTTTAGACTAGAAGAGTGGTAGAAAGTTTGCTGTAAATGGAGCTTAACAGGCCATTCTAGTAGGAACTTGGAATAAAATAGCTCTAAGAGCAATGTGGACACCAGAGGTCAAGGTTTTAGAAGAGAATACTGTTAACAACTGGGTGAGAGAACCAAGAACATGGCTTCTTTTTGCCTTTATCCTAAGAATGTGCCTGAGGCTAAACTGAAGAGTGTTGGCAGAGATTTCAATACAGTCTGTTTTTCAAAGACACTTGAGTCATTAGATAACTCTTATGTAGATCTACAATGAAAGGGCAAGCAGGGCAAAAAGAAATGCAAAGTGTACACTTTGAGGAGAAAAAGAGCACCAGGGATTTTATTGTTGGAGTAAAGACTTGTGCTGAAAAGAGATAAGGAAAGGCAGAGATATCAAATGGAAGAAAGGAACTGGTGCCCTCACTGGGAGACCTCACCCCGCTAAGCCTGTAACTTGTAAAAGGGAAAGAAAGGCCTTAGGAAAGGCCTTAGGAAAGGCCTTAGAAATTTTCTGTACCTAAAAGACAAATGCAGTTCAAAGATTATGCAAATTACTTCAAGAAGGGGGCCAGATTCCATCCTAAGGAGGCCCCAGAACTTGACAGCTTTAGCCATGTGCTTCTGACTTCAGTGCCATGAAGAATATGAAAGAGTATTGTGGCACCTTCTTCCATAGTTAAGGAGAGCCACTGAGGCAGGCACTTAGCAGGGGAGTCCTTCAATGGAGACCCTGAGAGGCCATTATGTGAGGTTGTACAAATGAAGTCTGTACAGAGCTGGAGATATAGGAGGTCTGTCAAGGAGAGCTGCATACATGGAGCAGAACCAGCCCCACAAAAGAGAAGAGTATTATAGTCAGCAAAGCTGCAAGGGAGGCCATCTAAGCCCTCTGATACTGGATATAGATCTATGGAATTTAGAATTTGTCCTGCTGCCTTTCAGACTGATTTGGTCCAGTATTTCCTTACTGTCCCCTTTCATACTTTGTAAAATGGTAATGTATATGCTGTGCCATTGTATGTTTGAAATATGTAACTTGATTTATGATTTAACAGTAGGTCACAATTAAGAGACTGCCTTGAGTCTCAGAAGAGAATTTTAACTTTTAAATAGTGTTGAGACTGTGATAGACTATGGGGACTTTTGAATTTGGACTAAATGCATTTTGTATTATGATATGGATGGGCAGGGGTGTGACAAATGGTTTCAATGAAAATGGCCCCAGTTGCTTCATATACTCTAATGCTTAGTTTCCTAGTTGGTGGAACCACTTGGGAAATATTAGGAGGAATAGCCTTGAAGGTGTGCCATTGGTGGTAGGCCTGAGGTTTCAAGAGCGCATACCATTCCCAAGTCGTTCTCTTTGCCCCATGGTTGTGTCTCAAGTTGGTAGTGCTCAGCTTCTGTTTTAACACTATGTCTACCTGCTTGCTGCCATGTTGGTCATAGATTTACCTTCTGAATACTTTAGTCTCTAATAAACTCTGTCTTTTACTAATTGCCTTGGTCATGGTGTTTTGAATGGCAATAGAAAAGTAATGGTTAAAGGCAAAAAGGAAGCCAGTAAGCAATGATCCTCCATGGTCTGCCTCTGTTCCTGCTTCCAGGTACATTCCCTGTCTTCCCTCAGTGTTGAAGTGTGACTTTGGAGTTATAAATAGAAAGAAACCCTTTCCTGCCCAAGTTGCTTTTGGTCATAGTGTCTGTCACAACTGAGCCCCTCACCCAAAAAAGAACCCCCCCAAACAAACCCCCAAACAAATGATAGCTAATGATGAGGAAGAAAAAAAACCTAGTCAAATCTATAAATCATTTCAGCTATTATAAAAGACCTTTGGAGTTATGTTCTTTAACCTTTTCTTTCTTTTTCTTTTTAATTATTTAGAACCACAGTGCTTTAACTCTAGTCTTTCCTTTAGAACTTAATTGACTAATGATTATTAATATACGTGTGCCATGTATGTGTGGGGTAATAGTGTGCATGCAGAGGTCAGAGGACACTTCAGTGGAGTAGCTTCTCTCCTTCTGTCATGTGGACTTCAGAGGAGAACTCAGGTTGTCCTTTTTAACTTCTGGAAAATTAGAAAGACGTTTTATCCTATCATTTTTCCCCTTCTAATCTGTTTGAAAGCTCTAATTTCTTTGATCTTTACCTCTGAGGGCAACCACAGTTAATATCTATTCCATTTGCATAGGGGCAGACTATCAGAGCAGCATCAGATAAAAGTCTTGCATCATTAGCAGCAAATTGAACAATCAACGGGCAATCACCTGTTTAAAAAAAAAAAGACAGTCTGATATTAAAATTCGCAGAAAAGAAGCATTCACAGGACAAAAGTCAAAATCAAGCAGTACATAATTTACAAAATTCCAATGCTCCTAACACAGAGACCCTCTTTCTTAAAGGTGGGATTAGTATTGTATTCCAGAATGATTGCATATCATGTTACATGGAGGTGAATGGGAACATTCTACACATACTGCTATCCCTCCCTTCTGCTCTTCTTCATGGATCTGGGAAGTGTATTCAGATGTATTATCTGCTATTTAGTGGCACAT
>CACVCL010034106.1:0-93083 GCA_902729485.2 Mus minutoides
CCTTGTAGGCATGTATAAATATAAAGATAAGCCTTTCTTCTCCCACCCCCTCTGCCCAGTGCTGCTCGCCACCTTCCCAGCTCGCCTTTCCTCATTGGCGAAGGGAAGAGGGGGAAAAGCAAGTTATCACCGAATTGCAATCAGACCCACATCCATCAGCTTCTGGATCTTCTGTGCTATTACAGGATTCTTTAAGTGTCTAGGAGAAAAAATACAGTTAACTGAAACTTGTTCTTAGAGCAAGTATCTATCTCCCTCCACCCAAGTTACTTGGCTTGTAGAGCATTCTCAAAGACCCTGTGCAGGCAAAAGTCCTTTTCACCAGATAGGACAGAGAGAACTTGTCTATCCTACTGTTTGTCTGCACAGCTGAAAGCCTAGCATAAACGGCCTTCCCAACAGAAGCTTAGGCTATCAGACTAACAGAAAAAGCGAGCCCATAGGCTCACTGTTGTACCACCAGTATTTTCTGTTAAGTTTGATATGATTCAGGGCTAGAGAGATGGCCCAGTGGTTATTGATGGAGAGCACTTACTGCACCCAAAGTGGCTCTCAACCCTCTGTATACCCTCTTCATACATACATGTAGGTAAAATGCTCAGGCACATATCCTCAATCATACATTGAAAGAATGATAAAATTCCCTCTCACTTCCCCAGCATCCCCACTCAACTTACTCGCTCAGAGCCTGGGGGTCCTTTTGCATCTGCTCCAGGATGAGTCTCATGGCTGGGTCACTCATTATCTGCTGCACCTCAGGGTCAGCCATGGCCCGCCGCTTCACGTCCTCAGGGCTATCATGTCTGTTGTACTGTGCCATCATACAGCGTTGGTAACCATCTGCTGCTTCCTGCATTCCAGAAAAGATCAAGGGAGGCAGGAGTCAACACTATTTGGCTCACTGCTTTAGCAGGTCCAAGACAACAAGATCGTTGATAAAGGGAAAAAAAGAGAGACAGAGAAACTGAAGCATTTGGGAAGGACATGAAGGACCAGAGAAAACACCCAAAGGAGAAACAAACAGTGGTGAGGTGACATGTTATAGGCCAACAGCAGCCTACCTTACAGTTGGAGTCCAGGTCTAACGCTTTTTGGTACACATCCATGGCTTTTGTATAGTCCTTCATGGCCTCCAGAGCAGCTGCTTTCCGTGTATAACCCTTGACTACAAACAGAATAGGTAAGACACCAACTCAGTAACACCCTTCGCCTGCTTCAAAGACTTTAACCTTAATCATCTCTGGGGGCAAAATCAGAGGGCAGAAAAATGAAAAGCACTTACTGAAGGTTGGCTCTAGCTGGATGCACTCTTCACAGTCCTAGGAAGGAAGAAAAATAATTAGGTTCTTTTTCCTCCAAGGTGCACAGTAGCCAGCTACTATACCCTGACTCTGCTGTTCCTGTCAAATCCAGGCCCCTGGGTTCCTGGAGAGTAACTTAAATGGAGAAACAGTTGGCCGGGCGAGGTGGTGCATGCCTTTAATCCCAGCACTTGGGAGGCAGAGGCAGGTGAATTTCTGAGTTCAAAGCCAGCCTGGTCTACAGAGTGAGTTCCAGGACAGCCAGGGCTACACAGAAAAATCCTGTCTCGAAAAACTGAAAAAAAACAAACAAAAACAAAAAAGGAGAAATAGTACCAGAAAGGACAGTTCCAGATAACCAACTCCTCCAAAGCTGGTCAACATAAATAGGTAGGACATGTCTATCTGAGAGCACGCACACAGATAACACTACCTGCGCCTTAAGCCTTACACACTTTGGACAAGCAGCAGAAAAATTGAAACAAATCATCTGAGTTCCAAATCAGCCAGGATTCCATGAGACTTTTTCTTTTCTTTTTTTTGGTTTTTGGTTTTTTGAGACAGGGTTTCTCTGTATAGCCCTGGCTGTCCTGGAACTCACTTTGTAGACCAGGCTGGCCTCAAACTCAGAAATCTGCCTGCCTCTGCCTCCTGAGTGCTGGGATTAAAGGCGTGCGCCACCACGCCTGGCTTTTTTTTTTTTTTTTTAAATTATATGTAAGTACACTGTAGCTGTCTTCAGACACCCCAGAAGAGGGCGTCAGATCTCATTACAGATGGTTGTAAGCCACCATGTGATTGCTGGGATTTAAACTCAGGACCTTTGGAAGAGCAGTCAGTGCTCTTAACCGCTGAGCCATCTCTCCAGCCCCTGCTCTTACTATCTTGTTGTGGCATATGGTTGATACCTTTTGGAGGCCTATTCTTTTCTGTGGGGTGTCAATCTAGGGGGTAGGTGGGGAAGAAGCTACAGTTAGGATATATTGTATGAGAGAATAATAAATAAAAGAGAAAAGCCAGGTGGTGGTGATGCATGCTTTTAGTCCCAGAGCTCTGGAGATAAAAGCAGGTAGATCTATGTGAGTTCAAGGACAGCCTGATCTATATAGAGCAAGTTCCAGGACAGCCAGTACTACACAGAGAAGCCCTATCTCAAAACAAAACAAAGCAACAAAACAAAACAGCTAAGGGGGAAAAAGGTTAAGAAAGGAAAGTTTTGCTGATATCTAAGCCAATCCTAACCTCTCAAGGCTCCTATTGCCTCATAAGCTAATCAGGTTTTGATGTACCCTTGCAGCCCCTACTACAGTGATTTCACGTAGTGACAATTCTGAAATTTTGGTTTCTTTACAAACCTCAGAAATATTCTAAGAATGTGCTTTTGTTTTAGTCCCAGGTGTGGGATGACGTGGGGCTACTTTGGACTGTCCGCAGCAGCTGACTATGATTTGTGTCATGTTCTAACAAAGGTGGGGTTATCAGCTGCAGATGGTTCTGCAACTGTGTGAGGTTTGGAATTCTAGGAACTTTTCAGAGGGCATAGGTAATACAAATGCTAGGGGCCCTAGGTGGGGTTGGTAGTTATTCAGGGTGGTTGGATACAGTTTGTTAGTTATGCCCAAGGATCTCTCTTCTTCCTCTATCCTTTCTACCCCATCTAGTGATGGTGTGTGTGTGTGTGTGTGTGTGTGTGTGTGTGTGTGAAATGGTGGGGATGACGATGATGATAAAGGGTGGGAAAAAGAACCCACGAAGTACAAAGACCAGTTAGCTACATTGTTACTTTCAGGCTACACCCAAAGATGATGGCACCAAAAATAAAACTTGAAGCCAAGCAGTGTGGCACATCTCTAATTTCAGTAGAGAGGCAAGGCATGAGTTTAAATTTGAAGCCAGCCTGGGCTTATACTAGTGAGACGCTGCTAAAAAACAAAAGCAGGAGCTGATGAGCTGGAGCAGTCTGGGAAGTGCAAGCATGAATGAAGACCTGCATTCACTCTCCAGTCCTCATGTAAAAAGCTGGGCATGGCAGCACACATTTATAATCTCAGTGCTGGGGCTCACTGGCAGCAAGCAAAATCTCAGAAACCCAACTATAGCAGTTGTGGAACAATCACCAGGTGGCTGAGTACATGCACTTAGATGTCGAATTGGGTGTTGTAGCTGCTGGCTAAAAACTTGTCACTCAAGAGGCTGAGGGACAAAAATTATGAGTTTGAAGCCAGTGTGGACCATATAAATGAAGTAGTATTAAAAACAGAAAAGGGGGCTAGACATGGTTCAATAGTTAAGAATACTTGCTCTTTGCCGGGTGGTGGTGGTGCACACCTTTAATCCCAGCACTTGGGAGGCAGAGGCAGGCGGATTTCTGAATTCGAGGCCAGCCTGGTCTACAGAGTGAGTTCCAGGATAGCCAGGGCTACACAGAGAAACCCTGTCTCAGAAAAAAAACCCAAAAAACCAAAAAAACAAAACAAAAAAAAGAAGAATACTTGCTCTTGCAAGGATCTGAGTTCAATTCCTAGCAACCACTTGTTAACTTGCAGCCATCCATAAGATATTCTAGGGAAGCCAATGCCCCCTTCTGGCCTCTGAGAATATGGAGGTTTCATATCTGGCACACATATGTATAATACAAGCAAAATACTCATACACATTTGAAAAGCAATACAGAAGTGGAGAAAAATATTGAGGAAGACTGGGGAGAAAAAAGCTCCAAGAGATTTAGGGAGGACACAGGAGCCACATAGAGTTACATAAGCTCAACCACTGACTTTTAAGGGCTCAGGAATCAAGCAGACAGACCTCCAACTTTCCTCACACATTACTACTGTCAACTTAGAATCTTAATTAGAACATTAACCTGCTGAGGAGTGGACAAGAAAAAGAGGCTCTCTGCAAAGGCTTATAGCAACTCTAGGTCTCACCTCAAGTAACCCCAGCAGAACTCCCAGGCCTCACCTTGAGTGCCAGCTGAAACTCCAGGAGCTTGGTGTAGCAGGCAGCTCGGTTGCTATACAGTTTGGCATCTCTTGGGTTCCTTTTAATGGCTTCTGTATAGTGCTTCATGGCCTGGGGGTAGTCCCCTAGATATATACAAATGACTTCCGTTAGCTCAGCTGGCTTCAACTGCAGCTGCTCAGGCTGCAGTCCTACCTCAATCTCCTGGGTATCAGGATTACCATGTCTAGCTAGCTACCAATGATTTGCTTCTGCTATTTATTTATCTGGCGTATGAGAAAGGGTTTCTCTGTGTAGTGATCAAGCTAGCTTCAAACTCAAGAATCCTCCTGCTTGGCATGGGCTACCCACCACCCAGCTGTTTATTTTAAAGCAGGGTTTCATTCTGTAACTAGGGGTTCTAGAACTATGATCTGCCTGTCTCAGTCCCCCAATTGTTGGAATTACACACATGCACCCTCATACCAGGATAAGCTTGGTTATGAACAACTTATCTAATATAGTCAATATACTAGATTCAAACCTACTTACCACACAGAAGAGAGGATTTTTTTTTTTTAATTTTTGGTTTTTTGAGACAGGGTTTCTCTGTATAGCACTGGCTGTCCTGGAACTCACTTTGTAGACCAGGCTGGCCTCGAACTCAGAAATCCGCCTGCCTCTGAAACCCGAGTGCTGGGATTAAAGGCGTGCGCCACCACGCCCAGCTCAGAGAGAGGATTTTTGTTGTTGTTTTTGAGACAGGGTCTCACTAAGTACCATCATCTGGCCTGAATTCTTTTTGTAGACAAACCTGTAGACAAACCACCCGCCTCTGGAGTTCCGGCCTCAGCTCAAGTTCTGGGATTAAAAACACAAGTACCGGGGCTGGAGAGATAGCTCAGGGGTTAAGAGCACTGGGTTTTCTTCCAGAGGACCCAGGTTCAGTTCCCAGCACTCACACGGCAACTCACAACCGTTTGTAACTGTTGTTCCAGGGGATCCAAAAACCTTACATAGACATACATGTAATCAAAACACCAATATACATAAAATAAAAATAAATATTTAAAAAACAAACAAACAAAAAACCACAAGTATCTCCCTCCCAAAATTGGCAAGGTGGTAGTAGTACATGTCTTTAATCCCAACACTCAGGAGGCAGAGGCAGATGGATCTGAGTTCTAGGTCAGTCAGGGCTACACAGAGAAACCCTATCAAAAAATCAATACCCTCCCAACAAGCCACAACATTCAGCAAAAAGAAAATTTTTGTGATAGCCAAAAACTACCCTTCCCTCTCCTGCAAAGTATGCCTTGCAAGCAGGCACAGGAAGCCACACATCAAAGTTGAGGCTTCCTGGGCAGTGCGGGTACCTTTCTGGAAGCATTCATTGCCCTTGTTCTTCTCCTCCAAAGCCAAGTCAGGGTTGATATAAGCCAGTCGCTCTTGTTCCTTCAGAATTTTCTCTGCCTAAAACAAAAACAAAACAAAAAACAAAAAAGAACAATAAAAAAATTATTAGCATAGTAATTTAAACATCTAAACACCAACTTTTTTTTTCTCTCCTTGAGACAGGGTTTCTCTGTAGAGCCCTGGCTGTCCTGGAACTCACCCTGTAGACCAGGCTGGCCTCGAACTCAGAAATTCACCTGCCTCTGCCTTCCAAGTGCTGGGATTAAAGGCGTGCACCACCACGCCTGGCAAACCAAAACTTTGTTTATATTTACGTGAGTATATGCACTTGTACACTTAGTGCCTGTGTGGAAATCAGAGACAACTTGAGGTGGTTCTCTTTAAGTTTCCTAGAACACAAGTTCTGTGGCTTGAACTCAGGTTGTCAGGCTTGGTGGCAAGCACCTAACCTAATTAGGGTGGCTCCTAATTAGGATTTTGAATTTCAGAGCTAGGACAAGATTTTCATCTTATTCTTGGGCTGAAGATATTGCTCAGTAGATATAAGCACCACAAAATATCTATTTAAAAAACATTCTTTCCTTATCCAGGTACACTGTTAAAGCAAAATAGAACTTGCATATATATGACTCACAACTACATCCTCAGGTTGGGGATGTAGCTTAGGTGGTAGAGCTGCCTGTTTAACATACAGGAGGACCTACATGCAATCACCAGTACTGAACAACTCTATCGTGGCAGCCTATTCCTGTGATCTCAGCTGTTACAAGGTAGAGGATGTAGGCAGAAGTATAAGAAGTTTAAGGTCATGGGAAGCCAACATAGGCTTTTGCAACTTTGACCTCCATACCTGCACTGTGACATGTATGCAATCCAAACAAATAAATGTATAAAATATAAAAAACAAACAAGAGAAACAAGTAAAACATAGCACAATATTTTTGGAGAGTTAGTGAGGAACTGCTTGGGACCCTTCACTATGCTACCCAGGCTGGTTTTGAACTATGCTCCAGAGTTCTATATTCCAGAGAAGCTCAGAATAGTCCTGGACTACACTACCAAGCCAGACAAATAACTCTGTGAAATTACTCCCTGTGGTGGCTTGAATAACAATGACCCCATAGTCTCATATATTTGAATGCTTAGTTGTAGGGGTGGGAGAATATACGGGCTATGGAATTGCTTTTTTATTTATTTATTTATTTATCTATCTATCTATTTATTTATTTTTATTTTTGGTTTTTTGAGACAGGGTTTCTCTGTGTAGCCTTGGCTGTCCTGGAACTCACTCTGTAGACGGGGCTAACCTCGAACTCAGAAATCTGCCTGCCTCTGCCTCCCGAGTGCTAGGATTAAAGGCGTGCACCACCACACCCAGCAGCTATGGAAGTGTGTAACTGTGTGCAGACTTGAAAAGCCCATGACAGGTTCGAGGTTTCAAAAGCCCATGCTAGGATCAGTTTCTGTGTATCTACAAATCTGGATGTAGCTCTCTGCTACTACTCTATGCCTATATGCTTGCACCATGCTCCCCACAATGATAAAAAAAACTAAACCTCTGAAACTTCTAGCAAGCCCCTCAATGAAATGTTTTCTCTTGCTGGGCATGCAGCACATGCTTTTAATCCCAGAGCTTGGAACAGGTGGATCTCTGCGAGTTCAAGGTCAGCCTGGCCTACAAATAGTACCAGGAATAGCCAGGGCAGTTATACAGGCAAACCCTGTTCAAAAGCAACAACAACAACAACAACAAAACAAAAAAAAATTTCTCTTGTAAGAAAAGATCTGCCTTGGTCAGCAAAGAAAGAGAGAGAGAGAGAGAGAGAGAGAGAGAGAGAGAGAGAGAGATGCCTTGGTCATACTGTCTCTTCATAGCAACAGAGGAGTAAATACAAGACACTCCACTCCATTATTTATTACAAATGATATACCACTCTGGCTATCAAAATAATGAGAATGGGCATTGTGGTCCAAGCCTATAATTCTAGCATTCAGACAGATGGATTACTCTGAGTTCCAGGCCAGCCTTGTCTATACAGTTTCAGGATACCCAGGGCTACATAATAGAGAGACCCTGTCTTAACAATCCTTCCAAAAGAAGAAAAAAAAAGTTGTAACAATATTAGAACCTTGCTAATATGACATTACCAAGCATTAGGGCTAGAATCACTTAAACTGACATGCAAGCAAAATACCCCAACACATATAAAACTAAAAACCAAAAAGGGACATGACAGCCCTGTTCTTTACAGACCCACCTGCTGGCACTTCTTGAGCACATCTGGGGTTCGGTGCTCTGCCAGAGACTTGTTGTAGAAATGGATAGCATCCTTGTACCTTTCTTCTTTGAAATAGGAATTGCCAATTCGGGCATAAGCTCTGATTAAGACAAGAGGGAAAAAAAAGGCAGAGTCAGAAACAAGGTAAACCATCAAAGAAAATACAAACTGATTCTAAACAAAGCTGGCTCAGCAGCCTGGAGACCAGGCTCTCAACAAGGGTTTCAGGCCCCGGCATGGTGGGTTCAGTGGCATACTTGGCAATCTGTCGGTAGTCCTCTCGGTTCTCTCTGCCCACTTCAATGGCCTTCTCACAGAGCTCCCGGCATTTGTTATAGTCGCCCTTCTCAAAGTGCACAGCTGCAATGAAGAAGGGTGAGAAACAGTCAACAGGCCTGGTTTCTTCTCTCAAGAGTGCCTAACAGCTCTCTCGCCCCTGGTTTCTAAGCCTCACCTGCTTGATTAGTTATGTAAGTCATATTGGTAGGGTCCAGTTCCTTGGCCCTGTCATAATGCTTCAGGGCCTTGTCAAAATCTTTCTTCTTGTAGGCATCATTTCCCAGCTCCTTCTCTTTCAGTGCCTAGATGGAGATGGAAAGGTGAGTGCTTAGCTTCCCTCCCATATGGCAGCAGCAGCAACAACAGCACAGTGCGTGCTGTCACAAGTGTCCATTAGCATGTGCCACCAGCATTACAAGGAAGTAAGGCCTCTTCCTACACTAGCCAGAGTCAAGTGAGCCAGGGCTCAGGGTACTTCTTTTTCACTCCCAGACTCTGACTCCTTTTCCCATCTACTGTCTTGGAACTTTACCAGGCAGCAGAGGGCTTCTCTGAGGGAGAGGAAATCCTCTCAACTCAAAGCAACTAAAGATGGTATAATTTGGTGGCAGGTTTTTTGAGAGGCAGTCACAAGCTGGCTGTTGCGGCTATCTTGAGATCTTAGCTGTTAGGGAACAGCAGGCACAGTACGAGGATCAGAAAGGGCCAAAGGAACAGGAGGAGACTTCAGAACCGCTCTCCCCACCCACACGGAGGGCCTTTTACCAGCTGAGACACCCTGAGCAACCAACACTCGCCCATTTAAGAGAACTAAATTTGGCAACAATCTGCTCTTCCTGACTATGAGGGGAAACATAATTCTTTAGGCACATGTCTCTTGCTCTGGAAGAGCGTTGCCAAGTGGACACCCACCTGAAACCACATCCAATCAGGAGGCCAAAGCCTCAGGACTGATGCAGACACCACATGATCATGGCAGGGCCTACTACCACTCACAATTCTATCTGTTCTACTCAGTATTCATGCTGGCAGCCCATGTGGAGGGTCCATTTTCACTACTGAAGCACTTCAATATTCCAGCAGGACTAGGAAATAGCTTGTAAAGAGCATCATTTTCAAACACACACTTTCAAACAAAAAAATCAAAGGTCTCCCTGTGCAACACAAACTGCTTCTACCTCATAAACATCCTGTAACCACAGGAATTATTTCTGATATATCTTATATATATATTTATTAAAAAATGTTTCTGAGGGCTGGAGAGATGGCTCAGTGGTTAAGAGCACCGACTGCTCTTCCAAAGGTCCTGAGTTCAAATCCCAGCAACCACACGGTGGCTCACAACCATCTGTAATGGGATCTGACGCCCTCTTCTGGTGCATCTGAAGATAGCTACAGTGCACTTAGATATAATAAATAAATAAATAAATATTTAAAAAAAAAAAAAAAAGGGGGGGGGGGCCGGTGAGATGGCTCAGCGGGTAAGAGCACCCGACTGCTCTTCCGAAGGTGATGAGTTCAAATCCCAGCAACCACATGGTGGCTCACAACCATCCGTAACAAGATCTGGCTCCCTCTTCTGGGGTGTCTGAAGACAGCTACAGTGTACTTACATATAATAAATAAATCTTTAAAAAAAAAAAATTAAAAAAAAAAAAAAAGTTTCTGAGCCGGGCATGGTGGCACACGCCTTTAATCCCAGCACTTGGGAGGCAGAGGCAGGCAGATTTCTGAGTTCGAGGCCAGCCTGGTCTACAAAGTGAGTTCCAGGACAGCCAGGGCTATTCAGAGAAACCCTGTCTCAAAAAAGTTTCTGTGGATCAGAAACTAGAACACTGGATCAGCAATTCAGAGTACTTGTTGCTCTGCAGAGGTCCCAAGTTCAATTCTCAGCACCCACATAGTGGTTCACAACTGTTCAACTGTTCATTCTTAACTCCAGTCCCAGAGGATCTGACACCTCCCTTTAACTTCCATGGGTACTGGCAAGCATGTGGTACAGATAAATACATGCAGGAAAAACACTTTAAATACACATTGAACTTCTTGCGGGGTGTGGGGTGGTATTCAAGACATAGTTTCTCTGTGTAGTCCAGGCTGGCCTCAACCTCAAGAGATCTACCTGTCTCTGCTTATCAGGTGCTGGGATTAAAGGCATGCACCACTACTATCTGACCAAAAAACAAAAAAAAGTTGTTGCTACAAATTTTTTCTTTGTTGATGTTTATTTTGGTTCTAGGAGACACCATTTCTCTGTGTAGCCCTGGAACTCACTATGCAAAACAGAATATCCTTGAATTCGATCTGCCTGCCTGCCTCTGCTTCCCAAGTGCTGGGATTAAAGGTGTGCACCACCACGCCCCGCCTAAATTTTTATTTTTATAACTTTTAAAAAATTTATTTTAGGTGACAGAGAAGATGATTCAGCAGTCAGGATCACTGTCTGCTCTTCCAGAGAACTAGGGTTCAATTCCCAGCACCACATGACAGTTCACAGCTGTCTATACTTCAAGATCTGACACCCTCACTGAAGACATGCACACAGGCAAAACACCAATGCAGACATTAAAACATGTTTATGCATGAGTGTTTTGCATGCACATATGTCTGCATACTATTGCATATGCTTGCATGTATGTCTGATGCCCACAGAGGACAGAAGAGGGTCTCTCATTCCCTGTATCTGCAGTTATCAATGGTTGTGCATCTCCAAGTGGGTGCTGAGAATCAGAACTGGGTCCTCTGAAGAACAACTGTTGGCATCCTTCTAAGCTCTCTTTCTACCATGTAGATCTCAACGCCGTTAAGCTTGGCAGCCAATGCCTTTTTCTCTCACTGACCCTCTGATGTATTTTTAACTAATTTTTTTTTCTTTCAGGCGCAATCTCACTATTGCCCAGGCGGGTCTCAAAGCTTCTGTGGCTCAGGTATTGAATAGGTATGACCCCCATAGATTCATGTGTTTAAATGCCTGGCCACAGGGAGTGTCAATGTTAGGAAGTGTGGCCTTGTTAGAGAAAGTGTGTCACTGTGGAGGTGGGCTTTGAGGTCTTAATGCCCAAGTTCTGCCCAGTGTGAAACACCCAGTCTCCTCCTAGCTGTCTTCCGATCAAGATGTCATGTCAGCCCTTCCTGTACCATGTCTGCCTGTATGATGCCATGCCTCCTATTATCACAGTAAACCTCTGAAACAGTAAGCCAGTCCCAATTAAATGCTTGACTTTTATAAGAGCTTCCTGGGTCATGATGTCTCTTCACAGCAATGGAAACACAAACTAAGACAAATGTGGTGCACAGAAGTCAGGGACAAAATACTCATACACATAAAGTAAAATAAAGCATGCACCTTTAATCCCAGTATCTGGGAGGCAGAAGCAGATAGATCTCTGAGATTAAGGCCAGCCTGTTCTATAGTAAGACCCTATCTCAACACTAACAACCAACCAAAATAAAACATAAAAAAATTACTAATTCCAGCAGTTAAGAGGAGACTCATCCTAAATTTAAAGCCAGTCTAAGATGCAGAATGAAACTGTTCCTTTAAGTGTCAAACCCAGGGCTCCTTGCATTCTAGGCAGGCATTCCACAAATTGAGGTATACCCCTAGCTCTAAATCATTTCTCAGCTACAGTCTGCAGACAAACCCATTTAACACTGGCAATATGTAAATGTGTAATAATTTAGAGGAGAAAAAACAAAGACCTGTTTCTTATTCTCCGGAAGATCTTCTTCCATTGGTTCTGGCTTGGCCTCCTTTTTGGGAGGAGGTGGGGGTGGGGGGGTTGCTGCCTCTTCCTCTTCATCCATGCTGCACAGATCAACCCCAAGGAGGACACTCAGAGTAGTCATGACCCGGGGATCCTGCAGTTTCCTAGATTGATCATAAGAAAAGAATGGGCTGGAGAAATGGCTCTACAGTTAAGGCATACTGTTCTTACATAGACTCAAGTTCTATTCTCAGCACTCAGGCTTGGAAACTCCCAACCTCCTGAAACTCAAGCTCAAGGAGATCCAACATCTCTGGTCTCCTCAGGCACCTGAACTCACAAACCCATTCCCATAAGACACAAGCACATATAACTTAAAATACAAAAACTAAAATTTCAAGCCATGAGTAGTAGTATACACTAGCAGGCATACCTCTAAGTTCAAGGCCAGCCTGGTCTATAGAGGGACTTCAAGGCCAGCAAGGGCTACACAGAGGAATAAATTTCAGAATAAATAAAAGTTAAAGGGCTGGAGAGATGGCTCAGAGGTTAAGAGCACTGACTGCTCTTCCAAAGGTCCTGAGTTCAAATCCCAGCAACCACATGGTGACTCACAACCACCCATAATGAGATCTGATGCCCTCTTCTGGGGTATCTGAAGACAGCTACAGTGTATAATTACATATAATAAATAAATATTAAAAAAAAAATTACTAGCACTCGGGAGGCAGAGACAGGTGGATTTCTGAGTTCGAGGCCAGCCTGGTCTACAAAGTGAGTTCCAGGACAGCCAGGGCTATAAAGAGAAACCCTGTCTCGAAAAACAAAAAAACAAACAAACAAAAAAAATTAAAATAAGCTAAGTGAGGGCCAGGCGTGGTGGAGCATGCCTTTAATCCCAGCACTTGGGAGGCAGAGGCAGGAGAATTTGAGTTCCAGGACAACCTGGTCTACAGAGTGAGAATGAGTTCGAGGATAGCCAGGGCTACACAGAGAAATCCTGTCTCTATCTCTGTCTCTGACACACACACACACACACACACACACACACACACACACACACACACAGAGTAAATAAATATTTTCTTTTTTTTGGTTTTTCAAGACAGGATTTCTCTGAATAGCCCTGGCTGTCCTGGTACTCACTTTGTAGACCAGGCTGGCCTCAAACCCAGAAATCCACCTACCTCTGCCTCTCTGGGATTAAAGGCGTGCACCACCACGCCCGGCTATAAATATTTTCAAAGAGAAAGACCGGCTTGGAGAGATGCCTCAAAAAATTTAAGAATCCTGTGGCTCTCTCATAAGGGTCAGAGTTCAGATCCTAGCACTCATATCAGGTGGCTCAAACACTAACTCCAGATGTAAGATAGGGGAAAACAAACAAACAAAAACTTTAAAAAAGCCAACCAAGCCAGCTATAATGGTGCATCCCTTTCTTTTGGCACTTAAGAGGCAGAAGCTGGTGAGGCTGGCCTGATACACATAGTGAGTTCCAGAATAGCCAGGGTAATTCAAAAAAACTCTCAAAAAACATTAAGAACAAAAAGCAAGAAAATCATCCAAGTAGCTGGAATTAGAAATGTGTACTACTAAAGCTGGCTTCTACAACTGCTCCTTAACTGGGCACTCATTAACAGATTCCTATACCTGGATGATCCTTACCTACTGACAGGAGTACAAGCTCAGAGACAGCATTAGCCTAGCATGGGCAAAATTGGAAGTAACACTCCTGAATGTCTTGCTATTACAAGCTGACCAACTTTTTTTTTTCTTTCTTTTTTTTGGTTTTTCGAGACAGGGTTTCTCTGTATCGCCCGGGCTGTCCTGGAACTCACTTTGTAGACCAGGCTGGCCTCGAACTCAGAAATCCGCCTGCCTCTGCCTCCCGAGTGCTGGGATTAAAGGCGTGCACCACCACGCTCGCCTTTTAAAAAAAAAAAAAAAATCCAAATTACAAAACCTGTCCTACTCAGTGGTCCATATCAGAGAGCTACTGTGAGTTTAGAGTACCAGTTGCCTCTACTTACGTGCCCAGGTCTGAAGGCTTGTTCTGTAGCTGCTCTATGAGTTCCCTGTAGGTGGGGTCATTGAGCAGCGTCCTTGTCCTGGGATCGTTTTCCAACTTCTGGTATAGATTAGGCAAGTTGAATGGATTCATGAATTTCCTCTCTGTCCAAATGAAAGACAGTACACTAGTATAAAATGTTAATTTGAGTCTTCGTGTCACCAAACATACCCCACCTACCACATACCTTCACTTTGGGGAGGACAGCACTGTTTTAAGAATTAATCCCATTAAATAAAAGAGAATGCTGAATGAATACCCACCTGCCAACCTGGCCTCCATGTTCTGCAAGCCCTCCTTAAGCTGGAGATTATTGGCTTCATGTTTTAAACCTTCTTCATAGGTTCGTTTGGCTTCTTCAAACCGGTTTAGGAATTCAAGGGCTGCTGCTTTTCTTGAATAACCCTGAACAGCCCCAAAATTATAGTAAATAGAGGTCACGCAGAAGTAAACTTAGATCAATTCAAAGAGCCTATTAAGGTTTTGTTTTTATTCATTTAATGCACAAGGGTGTTCTCCTGCATGTGTATCCATGCACCACATGTGTGCCTGGTGTCTACAAAGCCAGAAGATGGCACTGGGGTTCCTGAGACTGGAGTTAAAGACAGTTCCTGGGGGCTAGTGAGATGGCGCAGCGGTAAAGAGCGCCGACTGCTCTTCCAAAGGTCCTGAGTTCAAATCCCAGCAACCACATGGTGGCTCACAACCATTTGTAATGAAATCTGATGTGGTCTACAGCGTACTTACATATAATAAATAAATAAAATTTTAAAAAAAGAAAGAGCCGGGCGTGGTGGCGCACGCCTTTAATCCCAGCACTCAGGAGGCAGAGGCAGGCGGATTTCTGAGTTCGAGGCCAGCCTGGTCTACAAAGTGAGTTCCAGGACAGCCAGGGCTTTACAGAGAAACCCTGTCTCGAAAAACCAAAAAAAAAAAAAAAAGAAAGAAAGAAAGAAAAAAAGACAGTTCCCATCTACCATGTGGATGCTGAAAATTATACCCAGGTCCCCTGGAAGAGCTACCAGTGTTGTTACCAAAGGAGTCATCTCACCAGCCCTCCTTTTTTCCTAAGACAGGGTCTCATGTAGCTGGGGTGGCTTCAAATTCCACCTGTCTCTACTTCCCAAGTGTTGGGATTAAAGGCATATGCTAAACTGGGCAGTGGTGGAACATTCCTTTAATCCCAGCACTCGGGAGGCAGAGCCAAGTGGATTTCTGAGTTCGAGGCCAGCCTGGTCTACAGAGTGAGTTCCAGGACAGTCAGGGCTACACAGAGAAACCCTGTCTTGAAAAACCAAAATAAAATAAAATTAAATAAAATAAAAAAAGGCATATGCTACTCTGGTTGGCCCTCATGCCATGTACTTTTTAAACCCAAATGATACTCACATGAAGGCCAACCAGCAAATAGGGAAAGGATACAACACCAACTCGGATACTAAAAGAATCCAGACAAAGGTGCATAAATCTCCATGCAACCCATGGCCACAAGCTGTCAATTTAGCAACACTTCATTTCTTATCTGTATAGCTAATAAAACCTGTTTTACAATCAATGACAACAAACTTGAAGAAGTAAGTGTTCCCTTCAAGAGTGACAGGGCAGGCAGGCCAGCCAAAAGGAGCAACCTACAGTCAGCTAGACAGGACAGGAGGACCTTCTAATTAGGAACTACAGACAAGATCCAAAGTCCTTAGGAAACTGTACAGAGCGCAACTCTTGAGCTCACCTTGCCCCAGTCAGGCTTCAGGTCCACAGTCTTGCAGCCGTCCTCATAGGCCTTCTGGTAGTCTCCTTTCTTGGCGTAGGCTGCAGAGCGGTTGCTGTAGAGCACATGGTTCTGGGGATCTAGCTTAATTGCCTCAGAGTAGCACTGTAAGGCGTCATCAATGTTCCCAGCACTCAGGGCCTTATTGCCCTTCTCCTTTAGCTCATTCACCTGAGGAGGAAAGGCAGGCATCAATACAGCTTCACCCTACAGAACTGAATTCTCTCCCCTAGGGAGTTAGATTTTACTTATTCTTCCAAAGTATCAGCTAGTTGGCCACTACTGATCAATAAGAGAAAAATGCTAATCTACCCATGTTCTTCTACACCTCTAGAAACTAGCAGAGAAAACAAAGCAGAGGCATGAAGACTTCTCTGTCCTCCACTGGCCCTTCAGTGCAAACTGGCTTACGTTGAAAAGCAAATTCACTTGTCAAAGCATTCCAAAGATCTGATTAGTAGTAACTGAAGATGGCTCAGTGGTTAAGATGGCTCTTCCAGGAGACCTAGGTTCAATTCCCAGCACTCACATAGGTGCTCATGCCTATCCGCAAGTCGGATTTTAGGGGCTTCTCATACAACTATACATACACGCAGACAAAACAAACACCTCAGGCTTGACAATCTAAGTTAGATACTGGACAGTAAAAGATGAAAAAGAACCAACCCAACCAAGCTAACCTCTAACAGCCGTATGTGCACACCTGCATGCATGCATCATGCCCTTATGCCCTAGAAGCTTCAGAATAAGAGGATCCTGTTCCTCCATGCTCATTATGGCTCTACTGCCATTTCCCATTATCAGCACGAGACCAAAAGGACTTACTGTGCTGACCCTCCCACCAATGTCTTACTATTACTCTATCAGGAGGTGGGTAAGAGGATGAAGACAAATATCATCTAATCCCAGTCTCTCCATTTCCAAGGAACTTCATAAAGTGAAGGAGACTTTGCCTAAGAGTACTGACTTTCCTTTCCCATAGTCAAAGCCACACCCCTAGTCTTTCCCCTCTCCCCCTTTTAACACTTTGTGATAGGGTCTCAGTTTAATTCAGAAGGCTAGCCTTGAACATAAGATGAGATCTTCCTGTTCTGGTCTCCCACTAGCTGAGATTAGAGGTCTAATGGCTTTTCTTTTCATTATCTGTGTGTGTGTGTGTGTGTGTGTGTGTGTGTGTGTGTGTGTATAAAGGGTTTGTTTTTCTTAGCTGTGTTGACCTACAGATGTCACACTGCAGAGCAGTGGTACCCCACGCCTTGGGTGGCAGAGGCACACAATCTCTGAGCTGCAGGCCAAACTGAGTTCCAGGATACCTAAGGCTACATAGAAACTCAATCTCCAAAGGAAAAAACAAAACAACACAAAACTCAAACAACTGGACATAAGGTACCTATGGAAAAAACCAGCTTCACAGCACCACCACCACTACCAGATTTCCCAAGACAGGGTTTCTGCATAGCCCTGGCTGTTCTTGAACTCAGTGATCTGCCTGCTTCTGCTACCCAAGTGCTCAGATTAAAACTATCACAGACTCACAGCTCCCTTTTAAAGCCAAGAATAGAGTGAACATGAGTAGGATGTATACTTATGTCATTGGGATGGGCATGTAGCTCACTTGATAGCCCAAACACCAGGTTGTTCCCCAGCACCAAGCACAGTGACATATATCTATTATTTCAGGATTTATGAGGTGGAGGAAAGAGATTAAGAAGGCCATCTCTTGGCTACATATATACAGTGTGAGGCCAGCCTGGGATACATAAATCCCCAACTCTAGCTAGTAAGACCAAACCACTGAGTCAAGCTGTACTGAAATTATTACAGCACCCATTATGAAACTATCATCTACTCATGATGTAGAAGACTGACAGAATTTACTTCTTTTAATGCTTTTAGAATCCCAAGGTACACCAATCAGAAACTTTCATAGAACAGAAGTTCCAATGCACACGTAAGCTGGGTTTTCTCTGCAATCTCAACACTTAGGAAGAGGCAGGGGACCCTATGCTCAGCAAAGGAGGATGACATGCAAGAGAGGTAAAGGAAAAGACAGGAAACTGCCAGTATGACATTCCTTTATAGGAAGGTCAAGGGAGAAAAAGTGTACACAGTACACAAATATTCATCATTGAGCAGGACAGTGGTGGCACATGCCTTTAATCCCAGCACTTGGGAGGCAGAGGCAGGCGGATTTCTGAGTTCGAGGCCAGCCTGGTCTACAAAGTGAGTTCCAGGACAGCCAGGGCTATACAGAGAAACCCTGTCTCAAAAAAACCAACCAACCAAACAAACAAACAAAAAACCCTAGTCTTTGGTTGCAGTTAGGGTCACTTTATGTAGCTATAGCTGACCTGTAACTTCACTATGTAGACAAAGCTGTATATCTGTCTGCCTCTGCCTTCCAAGTGTTGGGATTGAAGACCTATGCCACCACACTGGGCATTAAAAATAATGTTTTGGGTTTTTTTGAGACAGGGTCTTACTATACAACTCTGGCAGTCCAATTACTTACTCAGAGATTAGCCTGCCTCTGCCTCATGAGTGCACCATCATGCTTAGCAAAAATAAATCTTAAAATATAAACTATGTGTCACTGTAGGAGTTACCTGGAATTCTATTCTTCAAATATACAATTTTCCAGACAGGGTTTATCTGTATAACTCTGGCTGTCCTGGAACTCACTCTGTAGACCAGGCTAACCTCAGACATCCGCCCCCGCTGCCTCTGCCTCCCAAGTGCTGGGATCAAAGGTGTATGCCACCACCACCTGGCTGAAATGTACAATTTTCAATATTCAAACGCATTTGTGTATATGCTAGTGCATGGGGCAGACACTGGAAGTCAGGGTCTCTTCCTCCAATGCTCTCCACCTTACTGTGAGACAGACTCTCTCAATGAATCTGAAGCTCACAGACTGGCCTGAGATCCTCCATTCTCCCCTCCCCTCACGGATTTAGTGAGTAAAGACAATGTGAACCCAGGTCTTCATCCTTACACATCAAACGCCTAATCAACTGAGCCATCTCTAAGCCCAACACTCAAATTTGCCATCTTATTGTAAGTTTGCAGTCCACAGAACACTTGCACACTTGTATAATGGCTGGCAGGATTTTTTTTCCCCCTGAGGAGAGTGAGGAGGATGGCTGTGGTAGACCATAGCTCTGAACTCTCCAGGCCCTGTGTTTGATCCCTAGCGCCACACAATGAATGAATGAATGAATGATAATGAAAAACAACCTCTTTTCCTTGTAACAGAGCAAGCTTTTACTCATTCCAAAAAGCGTTTCTCTTGTCTGTACTGCAGCCTATCTATCCCAGTTACAACTTAATTACTCCAAAGGTACAAAAAGTTGATTAACCTCTCCATTTAGTCTTACTAACAAGCTGAGGCCCCCACGGTCCCTCACAGTGACTATTCCAGAACAAAAGGTTTTACTTTATACATCACAGTGAAAGTAGTAAACTGTGCTCTTTTGTGTGTGTGTTTGGATGAATCACAACGGTTCAATGACAGCTTCCAAGGTAACAAAACCTCTACAGGCCTCAGATGCAGGCCACTGTGGCCTGAGCTAAGTCACCAAGGTAAGGAGAGCAGGTTTGCCTCTGTGCCCCAGATGCTGAGCGGTAGAGGCAGGGACTTCTAGCTCCTCACTATCGGCTCACAACTGTCTAAAAACCACTAAATCCTGTGTAATCGGGAACGGAATTTCCAGGGGTCAGATACTCAAGTCACCCTACAGTCACTAAGAAAAAAGGGGGGGAGGGGCGACATATGTATGCCTCAGGGAGCCCTGGTGACACTGCCCGCGCCCGCCTTCTCTGCATAGTCGCGCGGGCCCTTTTCCCGGGCGCACACAGATGCCGTGTACCCCGAAGGCTGCTGGGGTAATCGGTCACCGGATCCCTCCAAGTTCGCAGCGGCCGACAGGGGCCTCTCCGCGCTGAGGAGGCTCGGCCCCCAGGAGCTTCGGGGCCCGGCCGCGGCCAGGCCTGTTCCCGCTCCACTCGGCGGGTCGCGGAGGCGACGGGCGCTCGCCATTCTCCCCTCACACGCCCGACCGCGGCCCTCATGCCCGCGCCTTGGCCGCCCGGCCCGACCCCCCCGACCACTCGCTTCTCCCCGCCAACAGGCCTGCGCTGCCCCGGAGCCCCGGCCGCCCCTCCCCCTTCACCTGCTCCATAGCCTGGCCCGGAAGCCCGTTGAATCGAATTCGTCCGCTCCGCGTTCCCAACCGCACGCGCCGCCTTCTGGAACCTACTAGAAGCTGCCGGGACCCCCAGGTTACCGCCCCTTCCTCGCCTGCTCACTGGTTGAACACATCCAGGAGGCTTGTGCGCCCCTTTTATAGGCTTAAAGTTCAGTCAATCATCGTGACTTCTCTTTCATTGGTTTTGTGAGGGTCTTCTCTTCAGCCCTGCCTCCTCTGCACCTCCGGATTGGACGCTCCGCGGCAAACCCCGCCTATTTCAGGGCCAGGCTAACTGAGGGAGGAGCGGGTCTTGGCTACACGGATTGGTTGCTTAGTCCGTCAATTGGAGCTGACCTGGCCGCGCCCATTGGTCCTGTTCTTTCTGGAAATTTCCACAACTCTCATTGGGCTGAAGGACTCCTGGACGGAGCCGCCTTTCAGAGAAAAAATTCAATTGGGTGGATGGGTGGGGAAAAATTGGCCATTCCTGGCGCTGATTGGTTTATGCCGCTGCCCTGTAAGGGGGTGCTCGGCTGGTGGTTCGTGGGAGTCGAGCATCTGGCCGGGTGTCGCCGAGGCTTTAACTACAGCGTTATAGGCTGTTTTCCCTGAGTCTGAGCGTGTTGGCCCGCGCTTCCTCACATCCTGACTATTAGGCCCGGAATGTTCCCAAAATATTGCTGGTTATGACGGGCCTGCGTTGAATGTTCCCAAAATGCTGCGGGCCACTACAGGCCTCCGCTTTGCCGGCAGTGTCCTGGCTGACCGGCTGCTTGGTCCTTAGTAGAGCCGCACACTCTCTGAACTCAGTTGCAAGTTTTGGTCACCGCGGCCTTCCGGCAGAAATGCTACTTAGGTTGCAGGCTTAGCGTGTAGCTTATGGAACAACAGAGACTGATGATCAGGGCTCTGGACAGAATTTGGATGAGGAACGTGGGCTCTGCGGTGCCATGGCTGTGCCAGTAGCGCCAAAGCACACCCTCTCCATCCGGTTACCCCTTATCTGTTCGCTTATACCTACCTTGTTCTTTCTCCTGCCTCACTTAAGATCAGAGGAAATGAGCAGTGGTGGCATACAGTACGCAGGAAGCAGAGGCAGGTGGATCTCTTAAGCTAGCCTGGTCTACATAGTGAGATCCAGGACAGCCAGAGCTATCCCTACCAGAACTATCTATCTAGTGAGACCCTGTCTCAAGAGAAAGGGAAGAGGCAGAATGCTGAAATTACAGGTGTGAGCCAAATGTGGCAAGAGTACTTTTTGGATGACTGGAGATTGAAACAAAGGTCTTGTCTGTGCTACACAAGCCCTCTCCCACGAGCCTCCAACCTTCTGTTTGACAAAAAGAAAATACAAACGTTAGTTTTTGTTTTCTTTTAATTACAAAAGGCATGTATAAAAAGTGCATAATTGGGCTGGTGAGATGGCTCAGCGGGTAAGAGCACCCGACTGCCCTTCCGAAGGTGATGAGTTCAAATCCCAGCAACCACATGGTGGCTTACAACCACCTGTAATGAGATCTGACGCCCTCCTCTGGTGCGTCTGAAGTCAGCTATAGTGTACTTATGTATAATAATAAATGAATCCTTGGACCGGAGTGAGCAGGGCAGACCAGAGCGAGTAGGGTTGACCAGAATGAGGAAAAAAAAAAAGTGCATGATTAAGCCAGGCATGGTGGAGTGGACCTTTAATCCTGCACTGGGATGGGGATTGGGCTTAGGTGAATCTGTGTGAGTTGGAGGCCAGCCTGGACTACAAAATGAGTTCCAGGACAGCCAGGGCTCTGTTACACTGAGAAACCCAGTCTGGAAAAAACAAAGACCAACAACAACAAAAAAAGTGCATGACTGCAATCCCAAATTTTGGGAGTTGGAAAAGGCAGGGCGATCAGAATTCAAGGCCAGCCTGAACAAATGAAGAAAAAAAAAAAAAAAGGAAGAAAAGGGAAGGAAGGAGAAGGGATGGCTTGAAAATATGGTAAACCAGGGCGTGGTGGCACCCGCCTTTAATCCCAGCACTTGGGAGGCAGAGGCAGGTGAATTTCTGAGTTCCAGGCCAGCCTGGTCTACAAAGTGAGTTCCAGGACAGCCAGGGCTATACAGAGAAACNAGAACGGATAGCTGATATCACCACTTCAAGGCCGACAATGCATTTTTTTTCAAGACAGGGTTTCTCTGTGTAGCCCTGGCTGTCCTGGAACTCACTTTTGTAGACCAGGCTGGCCTCAAACTCAGAAATCCTCCTGCCTCTGCCTCCCGAGTGCTGGGATTAAAGGCATGCGCCACCACTGCCCGGCTGACAAAGCATTTTTTTTAAACCTTAAAAACAATGACAAGTGAGTTCCAGGACAGCCGGGGCTATACAGAGAAACCCTGTCTCAAAAAAAACAAAAAAAAAAAAACAAAAAAACAAAAAAACAAAAAACAACAACAACAAAAACAATGACAAAAGCAGTGGTGGTGATCAATGATATCTGGGGCTTGCTAGGCAGCCAGTTTAGCAGACTTAGTGAGTAACCTCTAGGTTCAGTCCCTCTCTCTCTCTCTCTTTCTCAATGATTTATTTATTTATTATATGTACACTGTAGCTGTCTTCAGACACACCAGAAGAGGGCATGGGATCCCATTACAGATGGTTATGAGCCACCATGTGGTTGCTGGGATTTGAACTCAGGACCTTTGGAATAGCAGTCAGTGCTCTTAACCTCTGAGCCAATCTCTCCAGCCCGAGACCGTGTCTTAAAAAATAAAAGTGCTGGGCTCAGTGATAAAAGTGATCAATGAGCTGGGCGTGGTGGCACACGCCTTTAATCACAGCACTCGGGAGGCAGAGGCAGGAGGATTTCTGAGTTCAAGGCCAGCCTGGTCTACAAAGTGAGGGCTATACAGAGAAACCCTGTCTGGAAAACAACAACAACAAAAAAGTGATCAATAGAAGGGGGCTTCAATTATTCTCTCCCTTTCTTTTAAGCTGACTACCACATATGCACTCACACATGCAAACACATGCATACACAGGCACATACTCAATTAAAAAGTCAAGATTTAGATGGAGACTTTAAGATGGAGGCTTTAGATGGAGACTGTTGGAACAGTCTTAAGCTTCCAGTGTCACAGCAAAGTCTCACTGAACACTGAGACATGTGAGCTCCTAATAGGCCCCATACCTCTGACATGAGCTAAGAGTTGTGCTAGCAAAGCCAATGTCCCCTTCTCTCCTCTCAGGTCCCTTGAATACAGCAGAGTCACTACAGAGACATCTGGCCCTGTGTATGCCTGTGTGACTCAGGCCTGGGTTCCAAAATGCTGCTGTTCAGGGAGAAGGGAGGAGAGTGGAGGCCTCGTCTGGACTCAGCATGAGAGCACAATTCCTGCAGAGCAAACAACTAACTTTACAGCCGGCCTTTTCATGGCAGTGTTGTGTGAGGTGAACAGTGCTTGCTGGTCAGGATTCTGGGAGATCTCCCATTGCTGGAGAGAGGAGCTGAGAAAACTCTGGCTTCCTTCTCCCACAAGGTTCTCCTGAGGGTTCTTTGAAGCTCACTAACCTCAGTAGTTTAGACTCCGAAGGTCTCCTGCAAAGCGCCTGAGTCCTGATGAGTTGAGAAACTTAGAGAACTAGAGGGGGCAGCTCTCTTCAGTTCCTGTGGATCTGCACGGAGCACCCAGCCTTCCCTGTGCCTGATGCTGGAAGGACCAGAACAATGGTAATTATCTAATCACTAATCAGACAGCTGAGGGCAGTAAGGGGGCTGGGTGTCTCCACCAGCCTCAAGGCTATAAATACCATCTCAAATGACTCCTAGAATTGCAGCTTACTGCCAACTCCCAGGCTTGTCTAACTGGCTGCCTCCTGACTCCCTTCATGCCTGGCAGACACTTCCAGGAATATATACCAGGTCTCATAACTGTCCATCAATGATGGCATCACTAGCCCTCCAGTAGCCCTTCCTTCATCTGGAAGCTGAATGGACCTTTGATTTTTTTTAAACAATGTTTTTGGTTTTTTTTTTTTTTTTAACTGGAGAGCACTAGCTATGTAGCCCTACAGTAACTTTGAACTTGGGAATCCTTCTGCCTCAGCCTCCCAAGTGATAGGATCACAGGCCTGAACTACCACGCTCAGTTTCCTTGAGTTTCCTCATTCACATCCCACACCCGGCCCACAAGCAAGGCTGATCAGCTAGAGAGAGGGACCTGGCACCTCTAACCTCTGATGCCAGAGTGAGAGGGGACAGCTTCCCAAAGTGTTTCCCAGCCTGTGCTCCCAGGATGTCTTGTCAGGTGTGCAGCAGGGTAGGGGATAGATGGGGGCTTCTGTCCTTCAGAAGACCATTGAAGCAAGGCTGACCGCCTTGACCCTGTTATAGGTCAAGAATCCGCCTCAAAGGTTAGGGAGTCATACCATCTCTCAGTTGGGGTCCACTGCATGAGGAAGGAGCCTCGGTTTCTGGGATAACATTTTCATTTGTTTGTTTATTTATTTATTTATTCATTCATTATATGTAAGTTTATTTATTTATTTATTTATTTATTATATGTAAGTACACTGTAGCTATCTTCAGACACTCCAGAAGAGGGCATCAGATTTCGTTACCGATGGTTGTGAGTCACCATGTGGTTGCTGGGATTTGAACACAGGACCTTTGGAAGAGCAGTCAGCACTCTTAACTGCTGAGCCATCTCACCAGCCCTGGGATAACATTTTCTAACACTGGGATATGTGCATGAATATTTGCCTACACATGTGCCTATGCACCATGTGAGTCCCTGTTGCCCATGGACACCAGAAGAGAATATCAGATTCCCTTGAAGTTGTAAGAGATTGTGAGCAGCCATTCTGGAAACCAAAATCAGGCCTCCAACTTTCTGCTTCCATCTCCCAAGTGCTGGGGTTACAGCTGTGAGTTATTACATCTGTCTCTGGCCATTTAACTTTATTCTTTTTTTTTTTTTTAATTTATTTATTATATGTAAGTACACTGTAGCTGTCCTCAGATACTCCAGAAGAGGGCATCAGATTTCATTACTGATGGTTGTGAGCCACCATGTGGTTGCTGGGATTTGAACTCTGGACCTTCAGAAGAGCAGTCAGTGCTCTTAACCACTGAGCATGCCAGCCCGATTCTTTTTTTTTTTTTTTTTTTTTTTTTTTTTTTTTTTTTTTTTTTTTTTTTTTTTTTTTTTTTTTTTTTTTTTTTTTTTTTTTTTTTTTTTTTTTTGTTTTTTCGAGACAGGGTTTCTCTGTATAGCCCTGGCTGTCCTGGAACTCACTTGGTAGACCAGGCTGGCCTCGAACTCAGAAATCCGCCTGCCTCTGCCTCCCGAGTGCTGGGATTAAAGGCGTGCGCCACCACGCCCGGCACTAACAGTCAGCACTCTTAACTGCTGAGCCATCTCACCAGCCCTGGGATAACATTTTCTGACACTGGGATATATGCATGAATATTTGCCTACACTTGTGCCTATGCACCATGTGAGTCCCTGTTGTCCATGGACACCAGAAGAGAATATCAGATTCCCTTGAAGTTGTAAGAGATTGTGAGCAGCCATTCTGGAAACCAAAATCAGGCCTCCAACTTTCTGCTTCCATCTCCCAAGTGCTGAGGTTACAGCTGTGAGTTATTACATCTGTCTCTGGCCATTTAACTTTATTCTTTTTTTTTTTTTTAATTTATTTATTATATGTAAGTACACTGTAGCTGTCCTCAGATACTCCAGAAGAGGGCATCAGATTTCATTTCGGATGGTTGTGAGCCACCATGTGGTTGCTGGGATTTGAACTCTGGACCTTCAGAAGAGCAGTCAGTGCTCTTAACCACTGAGCATGCCAGCCCGATTCTTTTTTTTTTTTTTTTCCGGTTTTTTGAGACAGGGTTTCTCTGTATAGCCCTGGCTGTCCTGGAACTCATTTTGTAGACCAGGCTGGCCTCGAACTCAGAAATCCGCCTGCCTCTGCCTCCCTAGTGCTGGGATTAAAGGTGTGTGCCACCACGCCCGGCTTAACTTTATTCTTTTTTTTTTTTTCTAAAAGATTTATTTTATGTATATGAGTACATTGTAGCTGTCTTCAGACATACCAGAAGAGGGCATCAGATCTCATTACAGATGATTGTGAATCACCATGTGGTTGCTGGGAATTGAACTCAGGACCTGAGCAGTCAGTGCTCTTAACCTCTGAGTCATCTCTCCAGCCCAACTTTATTGATTTTTTTATTATTTATTATTGTGTGTGTGTGATGTATGATGCATGTGTGGGTATGTATGTGGTAGAGAACATATATGGAGATCAAAATTTTGCTTTTCTTCTACCACCATGGGTTTTTGGAAATGAATTCAAACTGTCAGGTTTTTGTGATAAGAGCTTTTTTACCCGCTCAACCATCTTATGAGGATTATTTAACAGTTTTTGATGTAGGCGTGTATGTCCCTCTGGCTGGCCTCAAACTCACTACCTAGCCAGTGATGATTCTGAGCTCTAGATCCTCTTGTCTCCACCCGCCGGAGCCAGGATTACAGGGGTACAGCACCATACCCCATACCCCGTGCCTCTGACCTTTTGAATTTTTTATCTTAGCATCCAGCAACCCAATATAGTGCACCAAAGTCACCCTACAATTTTATTTACTAGAGAAGAATTCTGTTCTTTAGATGAAAATAAGCAAACTAGGGGCTAGTGTGGTTAGGAGCACTGGCTACTCTTGCAGAGAACCTGGTTCAGTTCCCAGCACCCACGTGGCAGCTCACGACTGTCTGTAACTCCTGGCCCAGAGGAATTAGCACTCTTCTCTGGTCTCATGCATGCTACAAAGATACAGTAAAAAAAAAGCACAAGTTTGCTGGGCGGTGGTGGCACACGCCTTTAATCCCAGCACTTGGGAGGCAGAGGAAGGCGAATTTCTGAGTTCGAGGCCAGCCTGGTCTACAAAAGTGAGTTCCAGGACAGCCAGGACTATACAGAGAAACCCTATCTCGAAAAACAAAACAAAAACAAAACAAACAAAAAAAAGAGGCACAAATTTAAGTTATTACATTAAAAATAAATCTTTAAAACAAAACAAAATGAGGACTAGAGAGATGGCTCAGAGGTTAAGAGCACTGTCTGCTCTTCCAGAGGTCCTGAGTTCAAGTCCCAGCAACCACATGGTGGCTCACAACCATCTATAATGGGATCTGGTGTGTCTGAGGACAGCTACAATAAACACATATAAATAAATAAATAAATAAATAAATAAATAAATAAATAAATAAAATCTTTTAAAAAAAAGGTAGATGGAAGGTAAAAACAAACTGTTGAAAGTTGTAACTTCCACAGAAATGCTCTGATTCTCACATCCACCACTAACACACACATACACACACACAGAGAGAGACAGAGAGAGAGAGAGAGAGAGAGAAAATGATAAACAAAAGTAATATAAAATCAGCATACTACAGCTAGAGCTGGATGATAGTGATAGTGGTGCCTGATTGAATCCCAGCACTCGGGAGGCAGAGGCAGGTGGATCTTTGTGAGTTTGAGGCCAGCCTAGTCTACAGAGCAAATTCAAGGACAGCTAAGGTTACACAGAGAAACCCCATCTCAGGGAGAGAGAGAGAGAGAGAGAGAGAGAGAGAATAAATAGCAGGAGAACAAACAGGAAAGACATCAATGGTCACCCTCCATGAGCACGTGCACCCAAATACAGGTATGCCTATACATATTTGAGTAGGTAGACACATCACACATATACATGTAATAAATAAATGAATAAATAATATACCTTCACCTTACCTTACCATTTCATTTTTCAAAAAACTCACATCAAATTATATATTGTTATGTAATCTTTTAATGTGATTTTCATTTTAGATTATTTTACTTTATGTGTGTGAGTATTCCTGCTCACATGTAAGTCTGCGCACCACCTGCATGAGGGTGACCACAAAGGCCAGAAAGGGGTGTTGGAACTGTAAATATGGACAGTTGCGGATGTGAGCCACTGCCATCCAGGTGCTGGGAATGGAGCCTAGGTCTTCTTTTTTTTGTTTTTTTTTTTTTGTTTGTTTTGTTTTTTTTTTTTTTGGTTTTTCGAGACAGGGTTTCTCTGTATAGCCCTGGCTGTCCTGGAGCTCACTTTGTAGACCAGGCTGGCCTCGAACTCAGAAATCTGCCTGCCTCTGCCTCCCAAGTGCTGGGATTAAAGGCGTGCGCCACCACGCCCGGCTTTGGAGCCTAGGTCTTCTGCAAGAACAGGTGCTCCTAACTGCTGAGCCATCTTTCCAGTCCCAACCATAACTCGATCGTTTACAGCCTCTGAATAATGTAAGTTCAAATCCAGCAAAAACCAAGCCACATATTTCAAGGTCAGCTTGGTTCACACAGCCATTTCCTGGTCAACTGGGCCAGCAAGTGAGAACCTTGTCTCAAAAAAAACAAAAATTATTTTTTTTCAAAACTTATTATTTTTTTTTTTAAAAAGAGTTTTGTTAGCCGGGCGTGGTGGCGCACGCCTTTAATCCCAGCACTCGGGAGGCAGAGGCAGGTGGGAGGCAGAGGCAGGTGGATTTCTGAGTTTGAGGCCAGCCTGGTCTACAGAGTGAGTTCCAGGACAGCCAGGACTATACAGAGAAACCCTGTCTCGAAAAACCAAAAAAACCCAAAAAACAAAAAAAACAACAACAAAAAAAGAGTTTTGTTCACTTTAAACCATCTGTCTCATAAACATCTACCTTCCTCTGGAGGTCTCTGGAGGCAGAGGAGGGCAGTGACAGCCTCTCTCAGCCAGGCCCTCCCTGGTCTCCCGCAGCCAGGGGAAGACCTGCCTAGCTCTCTCCACGTGGTAATGAACACAATCTTCAGGCACCCTCCCTCACAGGGAAATAGGGTGGCAGAAGGGACACCCAGCGCTGGGTAGGCTCTCAGTTTACAGCTGCAAGCTGCACTCAGTCCTTGCTTGCATACCTCCATAATGACACACAATACCAGTGAAAAAGACAGTAAGATGCACTGGGGCAGGCAGGTCATTAAGGAAAATAGGGAGAGAGTGGGACAACCTGGATGAGGGCCGAATGCAAATATCTATAACCTAGAGTAGACATTAGGACCCGGGATGGGCAGGGACTGCCATTCACCTGCTGGATGGGGCCATAAGAAGCAGAAAGATGGCTTAATTAATTGTGTGTGGGGGGGTAGGGGTTGCAGGTGCCACAGTACACTTGTGGAGGTCAGAGGACAGCTTGTGGGAAGGGAGTTGGTTCTTGCCTTCCATTGTGTGGGATCAGGAGATTTGAACTCAGGATTTCAGGCCGCTCCACCAGCTGAGTCACCTCACTGACACTACCCTCCTGTGTTTTCGTTAGGAAAGACTCTTTCGCTGAAATAGCGTGCCATTTTGGCTCAGCTGGCTGACCAGTTTGCTTTTGAGATCCGTTTACATTGTTGGGGATTTGAATTTATGTCCTCATGCCTTCAGAACAAGCACTTTCATCCACAGAGCCATCTCCGCAGCCATTTGTGTTTTGTTTTGTTTGAGCCCAAGATGGCTTCGTACTCCCTCTGACCTATGTAACTGAAGATGACCTTGAATCCCTGGGCTTTTTTTCCATCTACCGTCCAAGGGCAGAGACTACGGGCATGCCCCACCACATCTGGCTATGACTGGTCTCAAAGTTGTTTTTTATTTGTTTTAGACATTTTTTTGTTTGATTTATTTGTGTGTATGTGCACATGTGACATGGCGCACATACAGAGGTCAGAGACAACTTGCAGGAGTCAGTTTCCTCCTTTAGTCATGTGGGTCCTGGTCATCAAATTTGGCAGTGAGTGCCTTTACCCACTGAGCCATTCATTGCCCCATTCAGTATGCTAAGGACCTGAGTCTTTATATATATATAAAGAGCAAACACTAAGAATGACATATAACATGCTGTATGAGTCCTCAGCATCCTGAATTTATGTGTTTTGTTTTGTTTTGTGACAGGGTTTCTCTATGTAGCCCTGATTGTCCTAAAACTCCCTATATAGACCAAGCTGGCCTCAAACTCTCAGAGATCTGCTTGCCTCTGACTCCCAAGTGGTGGGATTAAAGTTGAGTTCATCAAGCATGGCTTTGAAACTAATTTTTCTTTTCTTTCTTCCTTTCTTCCTTTCTTCCTTTCTTCCTTCCTTCCTTTCTTCCTTTCTTCCCTTTTTATTTGGTTTTTCAAGACAGGCTCCTCTGTGTAGTTTGGGAATTCATTGTAGACCTGGCTGGCCTGGAATCATAGAGATCCACCTGTCTCTCCCTCCTGAGTGCTGGGATTAAAGGTGTGTGCTGCTGCCACTACCGCCCAGGCTGAATGGATTTCCTCATTGTCCTGTCTTTGCCTCCCCAGTGTTGGCATTATGGGAGTAATACCACATTATAGGAGCAATACCACATATTACCACTGTGTACAGTTTGTATTTATCAATCTCCTTCCTTCCTTCCTTCCTTCCTTCCTTCCTTCCTTCCTTTCTTCCTCCCTCCCTCCCTCCCTCCCTCCTTTCCTCCTGTGGGGAGCGGGCGCGGCAGCATGGGCCAAAGATGGCGCCTGGCTCTATGCTAAGCCCTGTGACCTCAGTTGCTTATTCCAGTTTCAGTCATGTGCAGTAAAAGCAGTGCGTAACTCCTTGGAGAGATTAGCGCAACATCTCACGATACCATTCTATCAGCCAATACTACATGCTGCCTTGGATGTGTGCGTCTATGATTGGGTGGTGTGAGGTGGCATGAGAATGGGAGTATAAATTGAGGGCAGCCCCAGATGAGATGGGCCAGAGACCAGAGACCAGCGTAGCAGAGAGAGACCAGATGAGGAGACCGGACCAGTGTTAGAGAGCACCAGCGTAGGAGAGTGCCAGCAGCATTAGGCTAGAGAGCAGCAGATGAGGAGAGCAGCACCAGCGTTAGCCAGCCAGCATAGGAGAGAGCAGAGTGAGTGAGTGAACAGCTGCAGCTGTGTGAAACCTGAGAGAGAGAGAAGCAGAATAAAGATTTGCTGCGAAGGCAAGCTGCTTGAAACCACCTTGGAGGCGTCCCCTGACATTTATTCCCACGGTCTCTGCTGGTCAGAGACATGTGGGTATGTGGCACCCTCCCTTCCTCCCTTCTATTTTTCTTTCATTTTTCTTTCTTTGAAACAGGGTCTCTCTATGTTGTTGTGTAACAGTGTCCTCTGAGACTAAAAACATTCCATCCTGCTGGGAAGCTCCTTAAGCAGGAAGGTGACAACTCAAATAGCTTCAGGAAGTCCCTAAAACCCACCACTAGGCCTCTGCTTGACAGAGTAAACAATAAAAGCAGAGAGTCCTTCTCAGGGGAGGACAGCCAAGACCCTCTGCCTTGGAGAAGCAGAACCCAGTGGAGCTGCCTGGGAGAGGTTTAGACAAACTGAGTCACTTGGAAGGGACACCCTCCAGCCCGTTGAACTGCCTGCAGGCTGTGCAGTATGCTCCAGTTTCCCAGCCAATAGAACCCATTCATTAACCAAGTTGCATTTACCTGTATTTTAGTTTATCATGAGCTCCCTTTGTGGAGTAGGTCATCCTATGCGTAACATCTTCCCGGGAAACTTTTTGTCAAACAAGATGTGTAGTCCTGGCTGTCCTGGAACTTGCTCTGTAGACCAGGCTGGCCGCAAACTCACAGAGATTCATCTACTTCTGCTTCTTGTGTTGGCTTCAAAATGTGCCACAGCACCAGCTCCCATCTACTGCAATTCACCTCGGTGAAGTGTAGTTTTAAAAAAAAATCTATTAAGGAATTTAATTACCTATGTTTATAATTGGCATCCATTTTTTTAAAGAAGCTGATTTGCAGAATTTATGAGTTAATTAAATATTAATAAAAAATAGTGAAGCAATTGTTCTTATTTTTATAAATATTGGTGGATTTATAAGTAGAAAACTAGCTTTGCAAGATACACTTGGTTGTTTAAGGAAACCTAGTTCCTTTTAGGTGTCTACATTTTAATAAACAGCATTAATTTAGACACAAGCAGTGGTAGGAAGCACTCTACGCACGAAAGCCTCTCTCCAATATTAAATCCTTAGCAGACAATACCCTACACTTCAGCCCCACTGAAGGACTCAGTACTCCAGAGATTTCCATGCCTGTGCTTCTTCTAATTCCAGTATCTGAAAGGTGGAGGCAGGAGAGTCAGGGGTTCAAGGTCATCCTTGGCTATTTCTATAGAGACTTCCAGGCCAGGGATTATGGATGTAGTTCAGTAGAGTGTTTACCCACCTGGAGGAAAACCTTGGGCTCCACCCCAATCACGGCAAAAATCTGATGTGGAGCTCACACCTGTTACCTCAGCTCTAGGAGTAAGGTGGGGAGATCGGAGTTCAAGGTCATCCTCTGCTAAATTCCTGAGTGGAAGCCATCCAAGCTACCTGAGATCCTATCTCAAATAACAAAAAATAAACTGTGGAGAACTTTTGGAGCTGCTTCTAGAAACCGGCAGGAATTTGATTTTGGGCTAGGTCAGGGAAGTAGGTTCAGATAAGAATACATCTAGTGCCTTTAATCCCAGCACTCGGGAGGCAGAGGCAGGAGGATTTCTGAGTTTGAGGCCATCCTGGTCTACAAAGTGAGTTCCAGGACAGCCAGGGCTATACAGAAAAACCCTGTCTCGAAAAACCAAAAAAAAAAAAAAAAAAGCAGACTGGGAAAACATAAACCCTCTCCAGCCTCAGCACTGGCTGGAGGCATGTTTTTTGTTGTTGTTTTGTTTGTTTGTTTTATGAGACAGGGTTTCTCTCTATAGCCCTGGCTGTCCTGGAACTCACTCTTGTAGACCAGGCTGGCCTTGAACTCAGAGATCCACCTGCCTCTGCCTCCCAAGTGCAGGGATTAAAGGCGTGTGCCACCACACCCGGCTGGAGGCATGTTATAATGTTGTCTAATAGTCTTTTTCTTTTCAATCCTCCCTCCCTCCCTAGAGAGAACCCTTAGACTGACTGAGCTAGCTTGGTCAATCAACAACAAAAGGCCCAACTCAAATTCTGTGAAGGCTTCCTCCCAGCATCAAACCCCTGCCTCTCTGTCCCGCATCCCCAGAATCTTTGGCCCAGGAGGCTGACAGGTGGGATGCTCGCTGAGGCCTTCAGGAGGCTGCTATTCGGGAACCTTCCTGAGTCCCAGCAGAAAGTATGTTGTCAGCTTTTTTTTTTTTTTTTTTTTTTTTAAGATTTATTTTATTTATTATATGTAAGTACACTGTAGCTGTCTTCAGACACTCTAGAAGAGGGCGCCAGATCTCGTTACGGATGGTTGTGAGCCACCATGTGGATGCTGGGATTTGAACTTATCATCTTCAGAAGAGCAGTCGGGTGCTCTTACCCGCTGAGCCATCTCACCAGCCCTGTTGTCAGCTTTAAAACCTTTTACAGAGCCGGGCGGCATGGTGGCGCACGCCTTTAATCCCAGCACTCTGGAGGCAGAAGCAGGCGGATTTCTGAGTTCAAGGCCAGCCTGGTCTACAAAGTGAGTTCCAGGACAGCCAAGGCTATACAGAGAAACCCTGTCTCGAAAAACCAAAAAAAAAAAAAAAAACCTTCTACAACTGTGACCTACTGAAGGTCTGCTGGTGCAACTGGGCAGAAAGTGTGTGGGAGCACCCAACCGATATCTGACTGGGGTCAAGGTCCCCTCCATTAGATGATGCCCATCCCTGACACTGCTCAGGTGACAAAGAACAGGGGACTAGATAGGTGAGGAGCCCAGTGCAAAAGAAAATGCTACTTGATAAGTTAGTTCTCCTCTGGTGAAATGAGCCAATTCAAGCCAAATTAGAGTATACATAAAGGCAGGTTCACTGTGAAACCGTTCACTGGTCCCAAGGAACGAGGTCAGGGAAGTGGCCATGGGAAGGAGACAGAGGGGAGGCGGGGAAGAGAAAGAGAAAAAACGTACACACAAAGAGAGGGAGAGGGAGAGAAGAGAGAAAGGAGAGAGACAAAAATGAAATGTCTGGATTATATAGGAAAGAGCAACAACACTCTGGGGAGGGAAGCCCAGCCCCTGGGCGGGGCAGGTCAGGGTAGAGGGACAAGCTATGCTATGCGTGGTAGGGACTGAGGGATGGTGGGAGAACCTGGAGGTCAGATCTACTTTGGTATGTTAAATATGCACCTCAGCTGCCCGTCCTGGGTCTGAATCTTAATACTACTGTTCTTCTAAAGGAAATTAGCAATAACACTACTCTTTACAACATTCTACTATGTTAATAGATGGGTATTTGGCTCAGCCATCATCAGAGAAACTTCCTTTTGTAGTAGATGGGATCAAAACCAGAGACCCACAGCTGGACAATGTGCAATGAGTAAGAGACCATGGAACACTCAGTCCTAAATGACGTGTCTCCAGAGGAGGCAGAAAGAGTGTAAGACTCAGAGTAGATGAGGTACACCAAGGAAATCAGGCCTTCTAAACACAGCAGTACTGGCACACATGAGCTCACAGAGCATGGAGAGCTTTGGGGGCCGCTTCTAGAAACTTGGCATGAATTTGACTTTGGGCCAGGACAGGGAAGTGGGCTCTCTTGGTCATCCTGATAAGCCGCCAGAAACAGTGCTCACAGGACTTTGTTTATTGCCTTGTTTGTTCCTTGACTTTTTGTTTATTGCCTCGTTCCTTGACCTAGAACTGACCTTATTTTTTGCATGCACTTAGAATGATATAAAGGCAGACTGGAGAAAAATAAACCTGCTTCAGCCTCAGCTGAAGTCATGTTATAGTGTTGTCTAATTGTCCTTTTCTTTTCTTTCTTTTTTTTTTTTTTTTTTTTTTTTTTTTTTTTTTTTTTTTTTTTTTTTTTTTTTTTTTTTTTTTTTTTGATTTTCGAGACAGGGTTTCTCTGAGTAGTCCTGGCTGTCCTGGAACTCACTCTGTAGACCAGGCTGGCCTCAAACTCAGAATTCCGCCTGCCTCTGCCTCCCGAGTGCTGGGATTACAGGCATGCGCCACCACGCCCGGCTCTTTTCTTTTCTTTTTAAATTTATTTATTATATGTAAGTACACTGTAGCTATCTTCAGACCCACCAGAAGAGGGCATCAGATCTCATTACAGATGGTTGTGAGTCACCATGTGGTTGCTGGGACTTGAACTCAGGACCTCTGGGAAGAGCAGTCAGTGTTCTTAACCGCTGAGCCATCTCTCCAGCCCAGTCTTTTTCTTTTCAATACTCCCTCTCTCCCTTGAGACCTGGTTGACTGAGCTGGCATGGTCAACAGAGGCTGTAGGATGCCCAGGGCCTGCATGACTCTGAGCCAGATGGAATCCCAGCACTGAGGGGGAAATGAATGCAAGTCCCCAACCCCCAACATAGATGCTATCTCCACTACACAACTACTTGTAAAGGAAAAATTCATTTTCTCCAATGGAGTCTCATTACAAGCCACTGGTAGGGCTCCACAATAGACTGTCAACACAAAACAAACTCAGTGGTACTTTTGGATGTCCCTTGTCCCATAATGCTTTGTCTCAGCATTAACTTTCTCTTTTTTCCTTACAGATCCCCTCAGGGTTTTTTTGTTTGTTTGTTTGTTTTGTTTTTTAAGATTTATTTTATTTATTATATGTAAGTACACTGTAGCTGTTTTCAGACACTCCAGAAGTCCAGAAGAGGGCGCCAGATCTCGTTACGGATGGTTGTGAGCCACCATGTGGATGCTGGGATTTGAACTTATCACCTTCGGAAGAGCATTCGGGTGCTCTTACCCGCTGAGCCATCTCACCAGCCCCCCTCTCAGGGGTTTTATGGGATCTCTGTGTGCGCCAATGTGCGCATCTCTGCATCTAAACATGCTTCTTGGGTGTTTTCTTTGGCTCTTTTTCTCCAGGTCGTTTGTTTGCTTGTCTCTAGTCTAGTTTGTTTGGTTTTATTTTATTACTTTTTCAGATGCCTGATTGTATTCTAATGAGAGAGAGAGAGAAAGGGTGTGGATGTGTGGAGAGTCAGGAAGGATCTGGGAGGAGTTGGAGAAAGGGAAATATAATAAGAATATATTGTATGAGCCAGGCAGTGGTGGCACACACCTTTAATCCCAGCACTTGGGAGGCAGAGGCAGGCGGATTTCTGAGTTTGAGGCCAGCTTGGTCTACAAAGTGAGTTCCAGGACAGCCAGGGCTATACAGAGAAACCCTGTCTCAAAAAAAAAAAAGAATATATTGTATGAAAATGTAGCCCTGGCTGTCCTGGAGTCCTGGACTTGTTCTGTAGATCAAGCTAGAACTTGTCTCCCTGACTCTGCTTTTGGAGTGCTGAGATTAAAAGGTGTGCCACCACATCTAACTAAAAAACAAAATCTATTTTCACTTAAGGAAAAAAAAAAAGTGAGGCTGTAACTACCTTGCACTGGGCAGTGGGAGGCGGGGGTTCTGTTTATCCAGAGCTCCAGGAGCTAAGCCCCTAGGGCATAGATTTCGAAGGCAGCCTTCTCCTTAGGAGCCAAAATGTCTTTTAGGTGGGACCTTGTCTTTTCCTAGAGTGGCCTCTGGCAAAGGGAAACTGAGGCTATAAACCAGCTGATTGTGGGCAAGTACTGACTGTCTCCTGGATGCTGATGGGGCCAGTGTAACCACAGCCTGGGAAATGGTAGAAGGAGAACCAGAGAACATGGTCCACACCACATGAAAGACAGGAGCAGCCTGGGCTCACTGCCAGGCTGCAGGAGGAACTACAGGAAGGGCCCGTGACCTCTGAAAAATCCTCGGACAAGCTCCCTTAGAGCTTCCAGGAAGGAATGAAGCCAAAGGCATGCAATTCTGGTGACTCACGCCAGATTTTTGTCTCTCAGAAATAAGCTAAGAAATCTGCATTGTTTACATTGCCAGGTTGGTGGTGAGGTTTCAGTAGGAGGGTCGTTCGCTTTGCTCTTTCTTCTTTTTGTTTTGTTTCCCAGGAACTAAATCTTTATTTGTAAAAGTTTAGGGAGCAAGGCCTGGAGAGATGGCTCAGCTATTAAGGTTCACAGTAACAATCTATAATTTTTTTTTCCTATGTGTTTGGATGTTTTCCAGCCTGTGTGTCTGTACACTACTCCATGCAAGGCCAGAAGAGGGCGTGGCATCCCTTGGAACTGGAGTTACAGAAGATTTTTGAGGCACCATGTGAGCGCTGGAAATAGAATTCTGGTCCTCGGGCTGGAGAGATGGCTCAGCGGTTAAGAGCACTAACTGCTCTTCCGGAGGTCCTGAGTTCAATTCCCAGCAACCACATGGTGGCTCACAACCATCTGTAATGGGGTCTGATGTCCTCTTCTGGTGCGTCGGAAGAGAGCAATGGTGTATTCATATACATAAAATAAATCTTTAAAAAAAAAAAAAAGAGCCGGGCGTGGTGGCACGCACCTTTAATCCCAGCACTTGGGAGGCAGAGGCAGGTGGATTTCTGAGTTCAAGGCCAGCCTGGTCTACAGAGTGAGTTCCAGGATAGCCAGGGCTATACAGAGAAACCTTGTCTAGAAAAAAAAAAAAAAAAAAAAAGAATTCTGGTCCTCTGGAACAGCAGCCAGGGATCTTAATTGCTGAGTCATCTCTCCAACCCCTTCCCCAGCTTTCTTTTTAAATAAAAATGTAGGGTCTCACTGGGTAGCTCTGGCAACCAGCTCTCAGATGGGCCAGGCTGGTGTGGAACTGAATATGAAGTAGTGGCTAACCTGGAACTCCTCCTCATCCTGACTCCCCTCTGACTCTGGAATATTAGGGTTACAGGCATATGTCACTACAATATGAGAAAAAAAAATTAGCCTGGTAGTGGTGGTGCACGCCTTTGATCTCAGCACTTGGGAGGCAGAGGCAGGCAGATTTCTGAGCTCTGAGGGCAGCCTGGGCTACACAGAGAAACTCTGTCTGGAAAAAACAAACAAAAGAAAAATACAAAAAGAAAAATAAAGAAGAAAAAAATTATCCTTCTTAGGTCACCACTCTAGTGTTTTTTTTGTTTTTGTTTTTTTTTTTTTTTTTTTTTTTTTTTTTTTTTTTTCTAGACAAGGTTTCTCTGTATAGCCCTGGCTGTCCTGGAACTCACTTTGTCACTTTGTAGACCAGGCTGGCCTCGAACTCAGAAATCCACCTGCCTCTGCCTCCTGAGTGCTGGGATTAAAGGCGTGCACCACCACGCCCGGCTTTTTTTTTTTTTTTAGATTTATTTTATTTATTATATGTGAGTACACTGTAGCTGTCTTCAGACACTCCAGAAGAGGGAGCCAGATCTCGTTAAGGATGGTTGTGAGCCACCATGTGGTTGCTGGGATTTGAACTTATCACCTTCGGAAGAGCAGTCGGGTGCTCTTACCCGCTGAGCCATCTCACCAGCCCCACTCTAGTGTTTTTGTTTTTTTGTTTTGTTTTGTTTTGTTTTTGTTTTTTTTTTAAAGATTTATTTTATTTATTATATGTAAGTACACTGTAGCTGTCTTCAGACACTCCAGAAGAGGGCGCCAGATCTCGTTAAGGATGGTTGTGAGCCACCATGTGGATGCTGGGATTTGAACTTATCACCCTCGGAAGAGCTGTCGGGTGCTCTTACCCACTGAGCCATCTCACCAGCCCCACTCTAGTGTTCTTATACACCCAGATTTATAGATTCATATTCTCTCTCCCTCCTTTTTTTTTTTTTTTTCAAGACAGGTTTCTCTGTGTAGCTCTGGCTGTCCTGGAACTCTCTGTAGACCAGGCTAGCCTCGAACTCAGAAATCCGCTTGCCTCTGCCTCCCAAGTGCTGAAATTAAAGGCGTGGGCCACCACTGCCCGGCTCTTTTTTATATTGATTGTTAGATTGACCTATTGACTGAGACAGGGTCTTGCTATGTGGCTGCCTTGTAAGTCAGGCTGACCCTAAAATTTCCTAAGATCCTCTGCTCTCACCCTCTGGAATGCTGGATTTTAAGTAGTCCTTACCATGCCAATTTGACACCTAGGTTTCTTTCTTTCAAATCTCACTAATGTCTTGAGGGTTACTGTGGAATTCAGTGGGCGCTGCTTGGCCCTTGGAGCTTAAGGGAGGTCGAGTTCTTCGGGCCAGCTCACTCAAGAATGAAAAGTTGCTTCACCCTGACACATAGGTCCGCGGTACTTATCACCCCCGCCCCACCTTGGCAGGCTGGAACCTGCCGCTGCTGTGGATCAGACGCAGAGCTGGGTATTGAGGAGGCGCCAACACAAGCCCAGGTCTCTCTATGCCTACAAAACACGCGATAGGGACCGAGTTGACTTATGAGCTACGGCAACTAGGCAGAAAGACCTAGAAGCCGACTTGGCGGAAAAACCCACGCACGGAGTGCCTTGTCGAATCACCGAGCTTCGGAAGGTTGGCTACAGCCACATTCGGGAGGACACAGACAGGCTGGGTGCGCACGTGTGTGCTACCAGTGAGTGAGCGCAGTGGGCCCGGACGGAACTACAAGTTCCAGGGTGCCCAGCGGCGCGCCGCCCGCGGTCTCTAAGCAGGTCGCCACGGGCTGGCACGCGCCACTCTCGTCCCAGAGTAAATAAGGGACCGAGCGCGACTCTCCGGAGCACCGTAAATAGAGCCCGAGTGGGCGGGGAGCCGCCCGGCACCGCCTGCTCATGTCGCTGCAGAGCCAAGTGTCCGGCCGCCTGGCACAACTGCGCGCGGCGGGGCAGCTGCTGGTCTCCCTGCGCCCCTGGCCCGGCCGCTCGGCGGGTGGCCTGCGGCCCCGAGGCAGTGCGTGCGGTCCCCTGGTAGCGCTGGGCGAGCACGGCTACTGCGCGTGGCTCTCGGCGGGAGTTGGGGCGTGGGGGGCGGCGGGGCGTGGAGCCTGGGTGCGCACCTGGGCCCCCCTGGCCATGGCCGCGAAGGTGGACCTGAGCACCTCCACCGACTGGAAGGAGGCCAAATGTAAGTGTGAGCTCAGGGCGTGGGTCTCCCCGGCCGAACGGCACTCCACGAACACCTGAGACACTCGGGAACCCCCTCAACCCACATCCATGCCCTGCTCCTACACCAGGTTACCCCTTGACTAAACGAGTGGGGAAGGCGGCCTTACCTCAGCAATGGTCCCAGGCAGTTCACACCCCCGCCCTCCGAGATCCTCTGGGACCTGCCACCTTCCTCCATGCATGCATAGGAGGGAAACTGAGGCTTAGGGTCAGAGTTCACTTCCCCAAGGTCAGGCTGAGAGTGTGAAAAGGCAAAGTGTGGGAGCTCGGCCTATCAGGTAGGGTCAGATAGCCCCAAGAATGGCAGCTCGAGTGTCGGCCTCTCTGGGTGTATGGTAGGTGCCCGTTTTGCCCTCCTGCTGGCTTCTGGCCCCTTGCCAGCACTTTGCCCCATCTTGAGGGACTGGGATCATAGAACTTGGAGAGCAGGCTGACGTCGGGCGTGGGCTTGTGAGAATCACTGACTCCCTCAAGAATGAAAGTATTTCTCCTCCTGGACGGGCATGCCAGGAAGGGGCCACAGGTCCCGGACGACCTAGTCGCTAACTGGAATGCAAAGTGCAGAGCCCCAAATAGCCCTGAGTGGCAGTACAGCTGCCCCTGCCTTTCAGCGCCAGCGCTTCCCAGTATTCCGGGCGGATCCTCCTCCCAATGAGCGGCTAAGGCCATTGGCTGGGCTGCTAGTAGGCGTGACCATGGGGGCTGGGCCACTTGGGTCAAGCCGGGTTGAAGGTAACCTCAGATTGGTTCCTTTTTAGAAAAGAGAGCTCTCGCACGTTGCAAGTCTGCCCAGGATCCCAAAGCAATTGACAGTCCTCTTTGGGAGCAATCAGAACTTGCCACTCCCGCAACCCTGGCCGGGAGTTGCGGGGCTAGTCCAGAATTCCAGCAGAGGGAGTTAGTGTTCCTCCTTAGAGTCCTGCTTACCCATGGAGAGCAGAAACTCAGGGAGAGGAGGAGAGTTGGGGCAGTACCACACGTAGTGTACCATCTGCCTCTGTTTCTAGATTCCAGCTCTTCCCTCTTCCCTGGTGACCCTGAAAACCAGCCTAACCCAGGAAAGCTGATGGGACCTGAGGTTCCTCAACTGCTGGACTGACGCTGTTTTCTCCCCTTTTATGCCAAGCTGGGTTTGTGTAAGTCAGGTGCGCTGGTCCCAGAGCCTCTGGAGAGTCTGATCTCTGCTTGCCATTTCTGCCGGGTTTATTGGGATTAGAGATGCCAGGGTACTGCGGCTGGCTTTTTAGGCTTTTGCATGGGTTCTGGGGATCAAATTCCATTTACCCACCCACTAACCCATCTATCTCCTTGGCCCTCATTCAGTAAACTTACCTCATGCCCTATTGGGATCAGCGCTGTAGGATCCAGCAGTGAGTGGTCAGGCAACAGTCTGTCTAGTGGAGAAACACTATAGCAATGTAGTCCTCTGTGCACTACAAAGGGCTGGGAAGGTCAGGTGGCCCATCAGGGACCTGAGGTAAAGCAACCAGTCAGCTGGGGAAGGGCATTCCAGGTTTTGGAGAGAGGGCTAGATTTGGAGGAGGTGGTCCCATTGTGACCAAATGCAATCCCAAAGGCAGTGGTGACAGGGGCTGGGTGGTGAGATAAGGCCTCTTGAATTTCATTTACCTAGTGTGTGGAAGCTGGTACTCCAAACCTCCATGACCTGAGACAGAAGGCTCTGGGCATGGAAATGTGGGGTGGTCGGATCTAAATCTTCCTTTTATTTTTTATTTTATTTTATGTTTTTATTTTTTTGAGGAAGTCTCTATATAGTCCTGGATGTCCTAGACCTTGTTATGTAGACCAGTAGACCAGACCAGGCTGACCTCAAACTCAGAGATCTCCTCAGAGAGTTTGTTTTTTGGAGAGAGAGAGAGAGAGAGAGAGAGAGAGAGAGAGAGAGAGAGAGAGAGAGAAGAGTTGGTGCCACACACTTATATCCCAGCACTTGCTTGGGAGAGGCAGGCAGGTCTCTGTAAATTCCAGGTTGTTTGGGTCTACAAAGAGAGTTCTAGGCCAGCCAGGGCTACACAGTGAGACCCTGTGTCTAAAAACTAAACAATAATCAAAGTTGTCCTCTGTAGCCCAGGCTGTCCTGGAGCTCGCTCTGTCATCCACTTGGATGCATTATGACAGTTTATGGTCCTTTACCTCTGTGAAGGATTCCGTCTTAGTGTACCACAGTGTGGATATCCATTCTTCTGCAGACGGGCCTTTGGCTTCTTGTGCATTAAGTTACGCAGACCAGACCATCCTGACACATGTCTCTAATGAACAGGGGATATGTCTAGATGAGGACTAGATATCTAGATGCTTGCTTTCCTGGGGGATTTTCTGTCAAAGACTGGCCCACTGACTCACATGAGACTGATGTGTGGGCAGTTTAGGGTGAAAAAAATATAATAGCAGGAGGTGTAAAAACTCCCGGGCCTCCTCACTGTACAGGAAAACTAAGGTTCAATCCTGGGCTTGCTCGGTGGCACACTCTCATCCAGAGCAACAACACATTCGTTTCTGCTTGTTGGTGACCACACTAATCCCGTGTAAGGGAAGAAAGAAGAAGAAAGATTTATTTTGACTCGTGGTTGCAGAAGATCCCCGTGCACAAGGCACGGGGATATAGCTCAGATCATGGTGGTACATATCTGTGCTCCTTGCACTCTGAAGTGGAGGCAGGAGGATTGCTGTGAGATGGAGACTAGTGTAGGCTATACAGCAAGGACCTTGCTACCTGGCAAGATTCTGTCTCAAAGGGAAAGTGGGACTGTGGTGGCTGGAAGGAGTGGCAGACTAGAGGTCTAGAGCCAGGCAAGACCTGACCTGCAGTGATCAGCTCCTGCCAGCCAACTCCCACCTCTGGACCTGAGCCTGTGGGGGTGCTAAGATTCAAAGCATAATCTCAGGCAGCTGGAGGCAGGCTGCAGGCTGCAGGCTGCACGCAGACAGCAGGAGGATAGGTGAGAGGTAGGAGGGCAAGCATCAGTGCTTTGGAAGGGCTCGGGGACCCCAGCAGAATCTCCTGATGGGGTGTTGTTCTATGTTTGATCTGTGCCGTGTCCATTGCCTGCTGCGGTCCAGCTGGAGAAGCCTTGCCCAGGGCTCAGCTCCTTCTTTACCTCCACTTTGGCTGCTTGCTTCTCTGAATTCGTTCATCTTCCGCATCAGGACAGCCACCAGGCTGGATCCCCTCATCAGGAGTCATGTAGGTCTTTTGTTGTTTTGTTTTTGAGAGTGTCTCCTGTAGCCTAGGCTGACCTCTAACTCCCTACATCATGGGGGATGGCTTGGAACTTCTGATCCTCCTGCGTATACATCATTCCAAAAGCTAAGATGACAGGTGTAATCCACCACGCCTGGTTTATATGATCCTGGGGAGGTCTGAAGCTTTGTTGGGGCAAATTTCTGCCAGATCTGTTGTCTTCACTGGTTAATTAATCTAATCCCCTTGGGTCTTGGGTGCCACAGTGCCCTCCCTCCAACTAGGACCTATTTAGAAGACTGGAAATAGGGGCTGTGGTTTAGAGCCCTGATTGCTCTTTTAAAGGACCTTGTTTCAATTTTTAGCACTTACACAGAGCCTCACAATCACCCCTAATTCTCCAGTTCCACAGGACTAATGCTCTCTTCTGGCCTCTGAAGGCACCAGGCATGCTGGTGGTGCACATACATACATGCAGGCCAAACATTCATACAATACAATACAATACAATACAATACATCTAAAAAACAATTACCTAAAAGGAAGACTGGATGCTGGGCAGTGACATATGCTTTAATCCCAGTACTCTGGAGGCAGATCTCTGTGAGTTCGAGGCCAGCCTGGTCTACAGAATGAGTTCCAGGACAGCCAGGGCTACACAAAACAGTCTCAAAACAAAACAAAACAAAACAAAACACACAAAAGACTGAACTATTCACAATGAAAGGCAGTTGGCATGAGGGGACAGCCAGGGCTATCAGGAACATCTAGGCCCTCTGTTCTAGCCTTGACTTCTCATGCTGGGCCAGAACTGCATATTGAAAAGAGAAGGAATGTTGGTGTATCAGAATCCAGCAAGCCCAGGGTCATGCAACCTGAGCCTCTATTTCCTTATCTATGAAATGGTACCAATAGCTCCTGCTTCTGTGCTGGGGTCACATTAGAGTGCCAGACTACAGAGCACCCCCTTGCTCATCTCTTCCCAGGCTCCTATGCTCTCTGTGCTGGACTCTGACAGATGACTTGCATTCTCCCTGGTAGCTTATGGGATGATCCCAGTGTTTCTCTTGCAAATCCCGCCACAGGGACCAGGACGCCTTGTGGACCTGGGGAAACCTCATCTCAGCATCTCTGATGGAGCTGCTGAGCCAGCATGCTGTGCAGGCACACCTGAGAATTAGGGGTGAGGGCATCTCTTCCATGTAGGGAGGCAGCCTTGGCCCACCCCAGTGTGTGGGAAGCAGGTCCAGAGCTGCAGTGGGCTTCACCCTCTGTTCTCCACTGCTTGTGCCGCAGGCTCGCTGCTCCCAGGTGATTAATGCCACAGAAGCCGCACACTACTGTGTTCAGGTGCACAACCTTATCAGCTGTGCCCACCTGGTGTTCTGCAGACTCAGCCCTCCCGTCCCCAGGCTGCCCAGCCTGTCTCATCTCTCTGAACGATGTCTTGCAAAGTGCCATAAAGATACTTCTTAAAACACATCATTGAATTCCCGTTTGCCTGGCACGCTTTATGGCTCTGGCAGAGTTTGCTTCCTCCTGCCCAGCTTTCATGCCCACGAGCCTCTGGAAGCTTAGTCTGGGGTCAGGCTTCCCCATCAAAATTTACTGCGAACATCTTTTTACAACACCTGTCTCAGTGAGCCGTGAAATACTCTTCGCTTCTTCAAAAATGAAAGAAAATGAAAATGCATGTTTTACATCTTTTATAAAAAAAATAAAACCTACTTGTGCTTTAAGTTTGCATCTGACTTGATGGGAGGAGGTGGGCAGTGACTCCTGTGTGTGTGTGTGTGTGTGAGAGCGCAGGCCTGGGAGGTGGCCCTGAAAGATGGAGCTGAGCTGAAGAACAAGGCCACGGGTCTTGCATCTCAGCCAGCTGTGTAGCATCCAACACCCCAGAAGCCTGCCGAGGCCAGGACCATGTTTGGAGATGGGGACACAGTACTGGTGTGCTGGCCTTTTATTTGTGTCTAATGTAGCCCAGGCTAGCCTTGGATTCCTGATCCTTCTGCCTCTACCTGACAAACGCTGGGATAAGAATTGTGCGCCACCACACCTGGCTAATGTTGGCTTTTTGAGTTGTGTATTTAGGGATGGGGATCCCTATTTGACAGGGATAGACTGACAGATGTCTCCCAGACTGGTGTAATGGTTGGTGGCAGAGACAGGGTGCAGTTTCTGGGAAACGGTGCTCTGTTTGGACTCCATTGGAGCAAGTGGGCCTTGTGAACTGTGGCTATTCAAACCAGGCCACCAAGGTCACAGAGAAGGACAGGTCCACCCCAGGTTTCTTTCACCTGGGTGTGAAGAGGGATGGATCATTCTGCCTCTCTTCTAAGGGGGTGGCATCTGTCAGATGTGTAGCTAGGGGGCTAGGTGTCCTTGGGCAGTGAACTCATATGTGGTGCCAGGGTTGGTTCCAGCCTGACCACTTCAGCGGCGCCAGTAGCTGGTCTACAGTGGCTGGCAAGCAGTTGGTCGTCATCACCATAGCTTCCTGGTGCCAGCTCCAGGTCAGGCCAGCTGGAAGCACTCACACTTGATTGTGCCAAGGTTCAGGGTGTCTTTGGTCATGATAGCACATGATAACTCGTCTGTGGAGCTAAATAATGGCTGAAGCTCCACCTGCCCTGCTCTCCACCTGAGAAAGGCTTTCTCCTCCCAGATCGTGCCCTGTTAGGCACCCCTCCCCCAGAGGAGCCTGGAATACTACAAGGGTTCACCCTGTAACCCTGCCTTCTTTTTCTAAAGCTGTAACTGGTGATTGAACCTAGGACTCAAGCATGCTAGCTAAGCACATTACCATTGAACAAGTATTCTCAGCGCACACACAGGGTCTTGGTCATGGACCTTCAGCATCTTAGTAGATCATGTCTCTGACCTAGAGAAGGAAACTGAGGCTCAGACTTGCCCTTGAGTAGAGTGGAAGCCAAAGGGGAATGAAAGCAGCATTCGGCTCTTCCCCACCCCTCTGTGTCCCACCTTGTCTCTTGGCCCAGGCTGCTCCGGCTTCCCTCCACATCACCCCCGGATGCTGCTTCTTACCTTATTCTGTACAGGCAGGTCCTCTACCTGGATGACTGACCGCTCAGCCCTCAGGTCTCGGCTCTTCACTGAGGCACCCATGGACCCTCACACACACTGTGCACTGTGCTGGTGGTGAACAGGGACATGATTAGCCAAGGTCCAGGAAGGAATGTACGTGAGCCAAGACAAGATTCATGGTGGGAAGCAGAGAAGGAAATGGAGAGAGTGGGCTGGCGAGATGGCTCAGGGAGTAAGAGCACTGACTGCTCTTCCGAAGGTCCTGAGTTCAATTCCAAGCAACCACCCATAATAAGATCTGAAGCCCTCTTCTGGTGTGTCTGAAGACAGCTATACTGTACTTATTTATAATAATAAATAGATCTTTGGGCCAGAGTGAGTAGGGACTGAGCGAGCAGGGTTGACTGGAGCAAGCAGAGGTCCTAAAGTCAATTCCCAACAATCACATGAAGGCTCACAACCATCTGTACAGCTGCGGTGTACTCATATACATAAAATAAATAAATAAATAAGTCTTTAAAAATAAAGGAAATGGAGAGGGTAATGAGAAGGGGACTTGGAAGAAAACTGTCATTCCAGGTAGAGCAGATGCAAAGGCCTGAAGCAGGGAATCACCAAGGTGTTTGAGGAACAGGTTGGTAAGTCGCCAGGTCAGTGGGTACGGAGGTTAGGTTTGGGAATGGGGTGTGTATATTACAAGGGTCAGCTTGGGCCAGGTCATGCTTTTAGGTTTGAGCTGAGTTTCACCTACAGGAGGGCTGGAACCTAGGGCTTTGTGTAAGCATTCTACCAGCTGGTCTACATACCCCAAACTCAACTCCTACCTGTGCTCTGATGCCATTCGGGTTCATTCATGTGACTTTTGCTGTGTGTTGTCCCCTCTCTGGTGATGGTGAGGGCCAGCCACTCCATTCTGTTAGTCTGTGTTTGAGGGACCATGATTGGGCTGAGCCTAAGTGTATAGAAGGCCTCGTGCCAGCAGGGGGAACCTGTGAGCCACGAGCCTGGACTAAGCGGTTGCTGAGATGTTCTATCCTAGTGGCAAGGGAAGGTCTGTGAGCATGTGGAGGCCTGGGCCCTTTCTCACCATCTGAGTGACCTCAGGCTGCCTCCCAAGTCCCTGCTGCCTCGTCTATGAAAATGGGAATTTTTGCCTACAGGCTGTCTAGAGCCCCTAGCCAGTGCAGGCAGGACACTTACACTAAACACCAGGCCTGCCAGAGCCTGTCTTTGAGGATCCTTGTTTCACAGCTAGTGACACTGTGGCTGAGAAGGGGCAGAGCATCACCAACCTGCCTGGCTTAGTGTGTTTACAGTTTGCAGTTGTTTTCCAAGGGGCATCTTATCCCCCTACATATAAATGAGGGATCTAGATAGATGTTTAGGTACCAGGAAGTGGCCAGGTTGAATTCTCAACTGGGTCCTTAATGGCTGAGTGAGTCAGTCCTTCAGTCTCCCTGGGCCTCAGTTTCCCTTCTTGAACAAAGACAGGAGTTCAAAATGTTGTGGAGCTTGCCATGCCCTGGCACCCCTCCCCCCATGCAGGAAGCAGGCTGGTCAGGTTGGGTTATACCCTTGCACTCAGTAGCAGTCCCCAGGAGGAAGAGTCTGACCACTCGTGCCTGTCCTGCCCCTGCAGCCTTTCTGAAGGGCCTGAGTGACAAGCAGAGAGAGGAGCACTACTTCTGCAAGGATTTCATTAAGCTGAAGAAGATCCCCACGTGGAAGGAGACAGCAAAAGGTATACCCTGTTCCCCGGGCATGGACGCCCCTCCCCCCCCTTGCAGAATGACTTGGGAGGATCTTCCAGAAGCATCCAGGAGCACCAACTGAGTGCTCCCAGCACCCAGGCCCTCAGCACGCGCCACCTCATTTAATTACTGACACTGCCTGAGGCCTTGGTTTGTAGTCCCATGACAGCATTAGGAAGCCAGCTCCAGGCCATATAAGCCTTGGGAAACTCAGTTACTGGGAACCGGGGTTTGACGCTGTGATGAGCTTGCTTACAGGGGCATGCTGGGGGACTTCTGAGCCCTGAGAGTACAGGTCTGATGACCCATGACCCCAGTCAGGCTCTTATCCCACCTCAGACTCTGTGATACCTATAAAATGGAGTGTGAAGCCAGGCATGGAGGGCATGTTGGGAGTCCCAGCACTTGGGGGACAGAGGCAGGAAGATGTCTGGCTCTTCAGTGACTCCTCAGTGAATGCCTTCTGTGTGACCCCCTAACCCTACCTGTTCTAGGGCTAGCTGTGAAGGTAGAGGACCCCAAGTATAAGAAGGACAAGCAGCTGAATGAGAAAATCTCCCTGTTCCGTGGGGACATCACCAAGCTGGAGGTGGATGCCATTGTCAACGCTGGTGAGTGACTGGCCTGAGTCAGAGGCCTGGGGGGATCACTTCTTCACCTTAGGCCTGGTTGGTGTGCCAAAAATGGGCGGGAGCCACCTGGCTCCAGAGAGGCTCCCACTTGCTAGTGTGGATGGCCTGCTGGCGCCACCGGAGCCCAGCGTGGCTGCCATTTGCGCTCCTCTTCTCTTGAAGCCCTGACCTGCCTTCTGGGGGCACCTCCCTCTGCCAAGCTGCCTTGCAGCCCTGAGGCCCATTAGCAGCAGGGATGGGGGAGAGCTGGCTGGAATGAAGCCATACTTCCCTGCCTGAGAAGAGGCCAGAGCCAACTCTCCTTGTCCTAGGGCAGGGGCTCTCCTCGTCCTAGGGCAGGGGTAGGGACTGTGGCTGCCTCCCCACCCCCACCAGTCCTGCCTTACTCCACACCTGGCCAGGTGAGGGAGCTCACAAGGGAAGGGAGAGGACAGAGAGGTTCCCTTAGCCCCCTGGCAACTCTCCAGTGCCTGGGCCGGGAGCTGCTCCGCTTCCTGCACGTGGTCTCTTCTTGCTGGCTTGGCGGTTTATTGTGATGAGCAGAGAGGAGGCAGCTGCTTCTGTGGGGGAGGGGAGAAGGCGGTGTATGTCTGGCTGAGGTCAAGAGGCTCTGGGAAGGGTTCTGGAGTCATCAGGAACTGGCGTCAGGGGTTAGTAAATCTCGCGCACGTGTGATGGAACTTCTGTGTGATGGAACTTCTTGGAACAAGGTCGGGTGGCTTCCCTCCCTCCCTTCCTTCCACAACCTCCAGGAACTACAGGAGGCAATAGAGGTGTCTTTTTCTATGATTCTGTGAATATCAGAGCAGAACTCCTAGCACAGAGCTCCAACTCACAGGTAAAAGTCCTTCATACCAGCCCCTCCCCTGTGCAGCCCAGGGCACTCCAGGCTTCTCCCCTGTGCAGCCCAGAGCACCCCAGGCTTCTCCCCTGTACAGCCCAGGGCACCCAGCCCTCCCCTGTGCAGCCCAGGGCACCCCAGCCCCTCCTCTGTGCAGCCCAGGGCACCCCAGGCTTCTCCCCTGTGCAGTCCAGAGCACCCCAGGCTTCTCCCCTGCACAGCCCAGGGCACCCCAGCCCTTCCCCTGTGTAGCCCAGGGCACCCTAGCCCCTCCACTGTGCAGCTCAGGGCACCCCAGCCCCTCCCCTGTACAGTTCAGAGCACTCCAGCCCCTCCCCTGTGCAGCCCAGGGCACTCCAGCCCCTCCCCTGTGCAACCCAGGGCACCCCAGGTGCTTCTAGACCTTCTGTCACCTGGCTTGCTCTGCCATCCCTGAGTCTTCAGGACTCTAGAACAGGGAGCAGCTGATGTTGTCCATGCCTCTTGGGCCTCCTTAAGTAACCAGGCACCCATCAGAGGTGACTGCGCTCTGGTCCTTTCTGGTTGTGATCTGGGTGGCATTTTCTGGTAAGGTTCTAGGCTGGAGTTTGTAGAGGACAGCACTGTACTCTGTACTCCCCACTACCTGCACCCCCCCTTCCCCAACTGCCTGTCTCAGGCACACAGGTGATGGCTGGCGGCTGGCATTCAGTGCCAGAGTGCCAGAGAGAGCTTGCATTTCTTTGCATTTCTTTATTTATTTATTTTTTTTTTTTGTTTTTTTGAGACAAAGTTTCTCTGTATAGCCCTGGCTGTCCTGGAACTCACTCTGTAGACCAGGCTGTCCTTGAACTCAGAAATCCGCTTGCCTCTGTCTCCCAAGTGCTGGGACTAAAGGCGTGCACCACCACTGCCCGGCTACCTTTGCATTTCTGCTGTTGCATCTGTGTGTCTCCCTGGAGAACCTGACAGGGTTGGTAGGTGGAGGGGAGTTCGACGAATCTATCTGACCGAAGACAGCCTTATCTGGTTTGCACAGGCTGCACCAGCTCCTTAGGGAGAATGTTGCTACCCACCCCAGAGGTCCTCAGGAAGTCTCTTGGCTCTGCCTTGCCCTGGCACCTGACTCTGCTGGTCACTGCCGAAGGTGTGGGAGGCACCCAGTTGGTTCTTCTCTTGTTGAGCTGTAAAATGGACAGTGGAAAAGCAGGCAGCCTGGCTGGTGAACAAGTGTGGGCGCAGGGAACAAAGCGTCAGAGGAACGGGAGAGGGCTCTGGAGACAGGTATGCGGTGGGTCCATGGATCTGCCTGTCAGCTCTGTCGCTGAGGAGCACTCCAGCACTAGCTGAGCTGGCTGCCCTGGGCTGGCGGCCTTCTTGGCCCTGCTTCTCCCAGGACGTGGCATCCGGGGAGGTGCACTTGCCAGGCTTCTGTCTCTGCACGATGGGGATGAGGGAGAGTGATCTGTCGGATTGTTGGGGACACGAGGTGGGAATGACACTCATTTACCGCCTGCACGGGAATCAAGGGTTCGACACCTGCACTGTGACACCATTAGCATCATGCCGAGTGCGAAGGACTTGCTGCTTCCTGTAGATGGCCAGCCGTCCCTCCTCTCGCTCGCCTTAGTGGACCCAACACCTCTTAGTGTATTTTCTTGAGATCTTTTTCAAGAAAAAGGGTCAGGCAGGATCCAGAACGCTTCCAGAACGACAAGCAGTAGCTAAAGCAGATGTTGGACATTGGTTTCCCATGTAGAGCCTGCGTCCCCAGTGTTTGATGCGGGTATTGGTCCTGGCCAGAGGAGTCCTCTGTGGCTTGGGTTCTCTCCCCAAACCCCTGCAATCTTTTGGGGCCTGGCTTCACCCTGTCAGCGTCGACCACCAGGGGGCAGCAGAGATTGCGTTTCCGAGGAGCCCATAAATCAGCCTTTATTAGTGAAATAAAAGTCGCAGGCAATGTGGGGCTTTTCAGGGCTGCATAAATCTGCGTCCGAGCCTCGTGAAACCCATATGTGCTTAATTCATATGTAAAGTTTCAAGCAGGAAGAGAATGCGTGTCCATTAAATTCTATTTGACTTGATTATAATCATTAGCCGTGAATAATTGCTTCTCATTGCCGACCGCAGAGCCACCACAATAGGCAAGAGGAGAGAGCAATTATCTTGGGGTGGGAATTTTTAAATTTTTATTTTTGAAGCCAAGGGTAGCATTGGCCTGTGGGCATATGATAGCCTGTGGTGCACAGGGTGGGCTGGGAGTGGCTGGGGCTTGAAGTACCACCGGGGCTGCTTCCACTGTGTGTGTGTGTGTGTGTGTGTGTGTGTGTGTCTGTCTGTCTGTCTGTCTGTCTGTCCATCCTCATTTTGTTCTCACTTGGTCTGTTTCCAGATGAGGAGTGTCCCCCTGGGCCTCACTCCAGCTTCAAGAATGTGGAGGAGATGGATGTAGGGGACCCCAAGGGGGCCTGTGAGGGGAGGGGGAGACTTGGATCTTTTTTTTTTTTTTTCCGTCTTTTGAGACAGGTTTTCTCTGTATAGCCCTGGCTGTCCTGGAAGTCACTTTGTAGACCAGGCTGGCTTCAAACTCAGAAATCCACCTGCCTCTGCCTCCCCAGTGCTGGGATTAAAGGCGTGTGCCACCACGCCTGGCTTACTTTTTTGGGGGGCGGGGGGACTTGGATCTTACTCCTATGCTGAGAAATGGGAAGCCAAAGGGAAGGATCTCTAGCTGGGTTGTAGGCATCTCTGTCCCTTGGTATAGGAGTCAGGGATTGCGTGTAGAAGGGAGGTCCAGTGCCACCCCTCACCTCCACCCTCGTCTTTCTACCGGACACCTGGCATTTTGAATCCCAGGACTGATTTCAATTCTGTCTTAATGGTATGTGTGATGTGACTGGTGCATGTGAGGTGGTGGGGTGTGATGGCGGGCATGTGTGTCTGTGATGTGGATGTATGCTATGCGGCAGAGGTAGGATGCCTGGGGCAGAGAGAAGGAGGGATGCCTGGCTAGTGAGTGGCTGGGCTTAAGGTCACAGGGGCAGGCCAAACCGAATAAACTTTCCCCAGGGCTGCCTCATGGGCTGACAGCCAAGGCCATCAGGGCAGTGCCCGAGAGAGCCCCAAGCTCTTGCCATCTGTGCTGGCCATGGCTCCTGCCCACAAGGGTACACCACATCCATCTTAATGAAATCGACTGCCAGGCTGGCTGGCGAGATAAGCTGGGGAGCCCCCTGTGGCCATTCTGTCCTCCAGGCATAGGAAAGGCTGGTGCAGTGCCTGTGTCTCTTGCTCTTCCTTTGACCCCTGGGACTGTGTCTGGGCTTCTCCACTTGGGGTGGGAGGTGTTGTGACCTTTACAGGGCTTGAGTCTTCTCTCTGCCTCAGGGGATGGATGTATCCTTAACATCATGTCTAGTGTTTGTGGGCCCCCATACCCGAGATAGCCAAGTCTCAGTTAGGAACACAAAGACCCTCATTCTCGGCCAGCCCCGGGGTCCAGTGGCCCAGCTTTGGCCTTAGAGTCATCTTAGGGCAGAACATGCATGAATGTCACACTTTGTGCAGAGACATAGCCATTCTCTTCAGAGCAGTCTCAGTCTATGCATGTGTGTCAGGGCACTGAGGCCTTTGGAGTGGAATCCAGGGGGCTTCTGCCAGCACCTCCCATCCCTCAGGTCCTCATCTGGAAACTGCCATCATCCTGGGCCCCAGCCTGTGTGGGAGTGAAGATGACACATGTTTAGCCCTGACACACAGAGGGCCCCAGTAAATTAGTCCTGGGGAAGTCAGGAGCAAGAGCAGCTAAGTAGAATATAATGTGACACGGCGGCGCCGGGAGGGAGGGTTGAATAAAGTGTGCGTGAAGCCGCAGGGACCAATTAATTCTGCAAGGAGGTGGCGGGGAGGCTAGCGGGTCACGGAGGCCTTTGAGGGGCCTGGGTTCTGGGGCCTGGCCTTAAAGAATGGGTGGGAAGCCATGTCTCTCGGCGACAAGCTAGCCTCGCAGGGAGACTTTTAAGCTGCTTATTTATTTAAAATAAGGCTTGAGTGGCACTCAGATTAAGTCCTGCGGCTTTGATTTGTGAGAGCCTCCCCGCCTCTTACCCCCTCCCCTCCCCCACCCCAAGCCCTTGTTTCATCCCTTCTCGCCGCCCTGAAGGGTACTGGATTCTGGTGTGTAAAGAGCAGGCCCCGACCCTGAGCGTCTGAGCGGCCACAGAGTGCCCCGCCCTGCTCTGGCTGTCCCCCCAGCCCTGCCTCTGCTGGACTGGAGCGGGTGATTTAGAGACCGCCTTGATGGACTAGCAAGCAGGGGGCCGCAGGGACAGCGACTGCCTGGTGGGAAGTGATCTGACGCTAAACTGTCGCCGTAAATCGCTTTATCTGTCACTTCAGATTTAAATGTGTTTGCTGAGGCTTGCCGGCCGCCGACAGAAAAAAAAAAACAAAACAAAAAAAAAAAACCCTCAGCATCCTTGTGGACAGGGGCCGGGGCGGGACCTGGGCCGAGGCGGGACCGGGGCGGGGCCGTGCTGGCCGGAGCAGTGCCGGGGAGACCACTGTGGCAGCCTCTGCACAGTCCGCTTAGCTTAGAACCTGTGCAGGGCCTGGCCCTGGGCTGCTCACCTTCTCTCTTCCTTTATCTCCCCCCCTCCCCTTTCTCCTCATCTTCTTCCCTGTCCTCCAGCTCCTTCCCCTTCTTCTTCCTCATCTTCTTTCCCCTCCTCTCCTCATCTCTCTTCTCCCCCCCTCCCATTTTCCCCCTCCTCCACCCCTTGTCAAATTTCCCCTCAGTCTCTGCTGCAGCTCTGGCCTTCCTCTTCTCCAGGCCTGCCCTCCCTCTCCCCTCCCCCCCTCTAGAGTTCCAGTCCTTTTACAAGTCTTAGAGCTTTTCTAGGTCTGGGAGATGGCGCATATGTGTGTATGGCCCACTCGCCCAGCGCTCAAATGTAACAAGCTCTAACTCCCTGTCTTTGCTGACTGCTGGAAGCAGAGGCTGGGTGGACAGTGAGCAGGCACTTGCTCTGGGGGCCACAGTTTGGATTTACTGGCCCCATGAGGCCTGGAGGTAGCTTCCTGCTATCCAGTTAGTTGGGTTCCGAGTTCTAGCCCCCAGTACTTCAAGGACTGCCCATCCAGGGTTGCCTTGACTGGATACTGAGGCTTCCTGAGCAAGAGACTAGGCCTCTCATAAGATCACAGAACCAGCTAAGAGTCCCTAAGTCAAGCATGGAGTGGTGGCACATGCCTTTAATCCCATCCCTCTGGAGGTGGAGGTAGAGGCAGAGGCAGGCTGATCTCCATGAGTTCGAGGCCAGCCTGGACTACATAGTGAAACCCTGTTTCAAAAACAAACAAACAAACAAACAAACAAACAAATCAAAGCCCCTTGTCTTTGACACTGGGGTTTAGAGGGATGCAGCCAGTGTGACCCTCACCTGGCGTGGGAACAACATGGAGCAGGGAGGCCAGTCAGCAGGCCTGAGGTCCAGCAGCCACCCTCCTCGTGTAAAGAAGCACCGAGAGGCCTGGTGCCTCCTGGAGATTGTGGCTCATTTCCACAAGGTCGAGCCATGTTATATAAATTCATAAATGATGGATCCCTCCTGAATTATTGAGGTTCCCTCCAGGGCTTAGTCCAGGGAGGTGAGCCTCACTGGTGGGCAGGAATCAGAGGAACCCTGTGAGTTCCTTCTGCCTCCACATCTTCTGCTCACGGCCCACTGGTGGGTCAGGACCCACCTGTTTGCTGTCTACACAGGGAGTGGGGGAGGAGCTCCCACTGTCCTGCGCTCTAGTTGACTTCTGGTGAATAAAAGTAACCCCATGCTGTTGAGCACCGCTGGCTCTGGGATCCCTCTCTGATCCAGCACAAGCCCCACCCTGCCTCTCTGGGCCTCAGAGGAGTCTCTTGGTTTCATAGCTATGGACCGTGGCTAACATTCATGGGTCTCTCTTGGGTTTCCTGGCCCTGTGTGAGCCTCTGGAGGTGAGGAAAGAAACAGGACTCAGTGCGCCTCCATGCACAGTACAGTAAACCCGGTAGTGGAAGGGGATGGATAACTAGAGCTCAGAGAGGGATAGTGACCTGCTCAGGGTCACACAGCAGGAGAGCGGCAGAGTAGTGTCTCAAACCCAGGCCCCCTGCCTCCACTACATTGTCAGAAAATCCTCTTCAGAGGGCTGTGACTTGCCTGTATGGAGTGGTAGCTGGGGTACGTTCTATCCTGGGCTTTCTGACCTTGAGGCCACCTGGCCTGGGCTCCCACACCTGTGCAGCTGCCCGTGTCCCTGATGCTGTCCCAAGCACTGAGCTTATGGGAATGTGTGTGTTTTGAAATTAATGGAGACTATTAAGTTGGCGGAGCATGAAAAGGGCTGGAGCTGCAGCTCTTGGCTCACCCTCCTGGAATGATCCAGCAGGGACTGGGAACAGACTGCCTGAAAGGATAGACCCTCTGTGTCCCTACAGACATCATGAGGCAGACACAGGTGCCTCTCCTTAGTGGGTACCATTCTCTGTCCTTCTTCCCAACACCCAGTCAGTGACAACAGTAATGCTTCAGGGTATATTGAAATGAATCTTCTCTCCAGACTTCCAGGGTCAGCTCCCACACACTCCAGGTCTGGACCTGGCCTTCCTGGGCAGGACAGAGGACATGCCCCCAAGGAAGCCACATGACTGAAGTGGGTCCTATCAGGTTACATCCAAGGTCAGAGCTGGCAGAGTAGAAGCCACCTAAGGCCCCCTCTGCAGTCCCCAGGGCTGCCTGCCTCAGAGGTTCACCTTGGAAGTGCCTTTGTTTATTTTTGCAACCCTGCCCCCCCAGTCACTCCAGGTGGGCACTTTATGGTCCACTCTTGTACCCTGCACTTGATATCTATCAAAGGGTGCAGCTTCTGAGGATGCTGTGCTTAGGCCTGAGCTGGGTATAGGGACCCTGGGATGGGTCTTAAATGCCCCTTGTGACCTAGCCTTCTCAAAACACTGAATGCCACGGTGGGGTCTGGTTCCTCCACCACCTTCTCCTGCAGGCCTTTCCTGCTTCTCCACGGGGGTTTCTGAAGGGAGCTCAGAGAAGAGAATAGACTCCAGCCAGGATGTCCAGTGTCCTGGAGGGTCCACACATAATACCTAGTGGTACATTGAGGAGCTCACTTCCTACAGGACACCTGGGGAGATCCCCAGTGGCAAGTGCAAGTCTGAGGACTGTGCATGGTCTGTGAGGCTGTCCTTGCTGCGGTGCTCGGGCTGTTTGTACGGTAGGTCACAGTAAAGACACAAAAGTGCAGGATCTAAGGACTCCCCAGAGCTGGGGATGGCAGAGGAGAGGTGGCTGCCCTGTAAGGATGCTAATAATCTCTTTGTCTGCAGTGGGCAGGTTAGGGAATATGCTAGTTAGGGTCCGGGTGATTGAACTCAGGGCTTCGTGCAGGTTAGGCAAGCTCTGTACCACTGAATGATACCCCCTACCTCACTTTGTTTTAGTTTTAGAGACAGAGACTATCCATAAGTTGCCTAGGCTGGCCTTGAACTCACTTTGTAGTGCCTCGAACTTGTGATCTTCCTGTCTCAGCCTTTCTGGGTGCTGGGATTCCAGGCGTGTATGAAAACCATCTTGGAACATGCTATTTATATCTGTGTGGAGGTGTCAGGGGAGGACAGCAGGGGAGGATGGGATAGAGCCAGGATGGGAGGGTGGATGGAGATGGGTTGAAGCCCTCCCTCCCATGACATCCCATAACCATTGCCCCCTCCCAGTGGCAACAAGTGGCCCTAGAATAGCATCTCCACTCACTTCCCCATCCCACCTCCTCCCCTTCTAGACATTGTAATTGCCATCAAAATGAGAGCGTTGGGGTGGCTTGTGGGAGAGAGCGCTGGCTGTCAGCTGTCCCCTGCCAGCAGGGCCCGAGACTTTTTGATTATTGCCGCTTGGCTGTATTTCACGTACAGTTTAAACACCATCAAACACTACATCCCTTTTGAGAAGCGAGGGCTACCTTGCTGTGGATGTTGAAGAGAAACAGGGACATTAAAATCCACGAAGCAAATGGCCTAGAATTGACATTTGCGGCTGTGGGAAGCTCTGCTGCGCCTGTCAGAGAGGCTAAATCCCAATGCTGTCAGGCGGCAGGGAGCTTCCCCACAAGGCTGTTAGGAAGCAGGTGGGTTTGGTCAGGAGGGGACCAAGAAGATCCAAGGAGGGAATTCTGTGGTCAGTTGGCCACTTGTCAGTGTCCCTCTGGCCTTGACCTCTGTATGCTCAGCCTTACCCTCTTCCTAGTGGGAGGCAAGAAAGCCCTCCTCCTCGAGACAGAGCGGGTGCTAAGGCCTGTGGCTCTGGGGCCAGGGGTGGGGTGTGGCATGGTTATGTCTGATAGAGCTTTGTTCAGTTTCTGCTGTGGCCTCTGAGGAGTTTTGTGTGTTCCATCAAGGTACAATAACCCTCAAGCCCTGCTTTCTTCATCTGTAGACCCCACAGAGATGTCCCCTAACAGGGAGACTTCAAGGGTCAAGTGAACTACGCAGGTGCCTGACAGGTAGGTGGTTGGAGCTTCATGGATGGTGAAAGCCATTATCAAGGAAGTGGATATGAAAGCTAGAGTTGGCTTTAAAAAAGAAAAAAAGATTTATTTACATTTTTTATTTATGTGTAGGTAGGTGCGAGTATCTGTGTTGCTTGTGTCACTTGTGTGCAGGTGTCTTGAGAGGTCAGAGAGGAAAAGTGTCAAATCTCTTGGAGTTGGGTTACAAGTTGTATAAAAATGATGTGCTGGGAGCAGAACTCTGGCCCACTAGAGAGCAGTGCTGGAACTTGCTCTGTGGACCAGCCTGATCTCGAACCCAGAACTCGGAGATCCACCTGCCTTTGCCTCCTGTGCTGGGATTAAAGGTGCCCCCACTGCCTAGCTCACAAGAGCTCTTAATGGCTGAGCTGTCTCTCTAGCCCCTAACCTATTGAAAAATAAGTACAATAAATTTAGGACCAGAGCTGAGCTCACAGCGCCCTGTAGTGAGCCTTGCGTACAGCTCAACATGCCCAATGTGGCCTGGGTCAGAGTCACAGTGTGCTGGGTACTGCCTGTGTGACCCTAACCCTTGGGAGGCAGAAGCAGACACATCTCTGCAGTTTAAAGCCAGCTTTGTCTACTTAGTGAGTTCTAGGACAGCCAGGGCTAACAGTGAGATCCTCACCTCCTGAAGGCAACCCCTACCCAATCGTCTTGGAAAAGTTATAACAGTGACAGAAGAACCAATGGCCACTGGGGTGACAGCTCAATGAGTCACATGCTTGCTACAGAAGCAGGGGGACCTGATCTCAGTCCCTTGTACCCATGTAAAAAAGCTAGGTATGTACACCTGTAAGCTCAGCTCTGTGTGGTGGAGCTAGACAGGCCCTTGGGGTTTGCTGGCTAGCCAGTCTAGCCAACTGGTAAGCTCTGACTGACTCAAAAAATAAGCTGAGAGATAGTCATTGTCCAGCTCTGGGTGGCACTTGAATACACACGTGCACATGCATGCATGCATATAACACACACACACACACACACACACACAGCTGAGGATGGCAGGGTTGAGGGTTGGAAGTGTAGCTCAGTGGCAGAGAGCTTGCTTACCATAAGTGATACCCTGGGTTCCATCCCCAAAGCTGAAAAAGCAAGGAAGGAGGGAGGGAAAGGAAGAAGGGAGGGAAGGAGGGAAGGAAGGGAAAGAGGGAGGGAGAGAGGGAGGGAGGGAGGGAGGGAGTGAGGGAGGGAGGAAGGGAAAGAAACTAAGCCTCAGGAGAGGACTCTGCCCTAACATCTCCTTAGAGTATGACCCTTGCTCTTGGCACATGTTCTTTCTGGTTCTTGCCTGGTTCCTTAGGCCCTCTTTCAAACCTGGCCCTTGCCACTCATACTGACCTGTGATCGCTTCGACTAGGGTTCAGGACTCCCCTGTAGTCAGGGCTCTCTCAGTGGCTGTTTGATTGCTGGCATCATACCATGGCTCCTGCCCAGATGGCACCTCAAAAGCATCCCTCTGCCGACCGTTCTTTTTCTTTACAGTGCTTATGGAACTCAACTGTTCTTTTTTTTTTAGTTGTTTTTATTTTGAGGCAGGCCTTACTCAACTGTTCTTTTTTTTTTTTTTAGTTGTTTTTATTTTGAGGCAGCCCCGTGTAGTGGTCTGAATGAGAGTGTCCACACAGGCTCTGGGATTTGAACACTTGTCCCTCAGTTGTGGTGCTGTTGGTGAGGCTTGGACGCTGTGGCCCTGTGGAAGTGTGTGACTGGAGGCAACCTTAAGGTTCCAAAGCCTTATGACAGTCCCAGTTTGTGCCCTCTGCTTCCTGGTTGTGGTTTGAGATGTGGATTCTAGGCTGTTGTTCCCATTCCTGTGTCTGCCACCTGCTGACACAATTCCTTGCTATGCTGAACTCTTATTCCTCTGGAACCATAAGGGCAAATAAACCCTTTCTTACATAAGGTAATCATGATGTTTTATCACAGCAATAGAAAAATAACTAATACATCCTGGGTATACGATCTGTAGACTGGGCTGGTCTCGAACTCAGAGAGCTCCTGCCTCTGCCTCCCAAATGTAGGGATTGAAGGCATGTGCTGCCATTGCTGGGCCCCTCACCCCCTCTTTTGTGTCAGGGTTTTACTGTGTAGTGCTGGCTGTCCTGGAACTTAAGAGATCCATCTGCTTCTGCCTTCTGAGTGCTGGGACTAAAGGTGTGTGCCACCACTGCCTGGCATGTCCCCTGCTTTTGAAATAAGAGTCTCAGTTTGGGTTCAAATTCACAATGGAGTGGAAGGTGACCTTGAACTCCTGGTTCTCTTAGGACAGGGATTACAGGTGGGAGCTAGCACACCTGTAATTTTGTGGGGCTTGAACCTAGGGCTCACAAATGAGGTGCCAGTGCCAGCTCTCCACTGTTCTTGCCCCCACAGACAGCTTACTCAGTAGTGTGCCAGAGCTCCATCTTATGGTCCACCGTCCCTCCTGATGCAGGCAGCCCTCTGCATCCTGTTTGCTGCTGTGACTCCTGCTTCTCCTCCCCTGGTGACCTGGCCTCTGGACCTCTTGTCTTGCCTAGGTCCACTGAGTCTGCCACTGCGATTTCTCTCACATGAGCTTGTGACTAATAAGGATTCCCCCCAGGGGGCCTTCAAAATCTTTCCCTCCTTAACATCGGAGTTTAAAAATGTGTCACCATCGATTTGAAGGAGAGACTTGTTCCTGCTGAGAAAAGCGGCCTGGAGATTCGTCTCGCCTTAGGAACCGCACGGGCGGTTGCATAAATTCCAGCATGCCACCAAGGGCTCCATGCAAATGTGCACTGGAGCCCCTCTGGCAGCAGGAGGTCCTGCCAACTTTCATGTTGCTCCCAAGGGCTGCTGACCTTCTGGAAGGCCTAGTATGGGAAGCCTGGGGTATGTGGGGGTGCGGATCATCTCCTCTCAGCCCTTCTCTCCCTAACACTTCATTCACACTAACTTTATGCAGTGATGTAGTTAAACCTCAAAAGTGGGGGATGAGGGACTCCTGGAGTGGGACTAAGCCACCGTGATGTCCCCTCCTGGTCCTGAGACCCAACCATCCTTTGTGAAATAGTATGTGTCCTGAAGAGGGGAGCGTGTGTGTGTGTGTGTGTGTGTGTGTGTGTGTGTGTGTGTGTGTGTGTATGTGTGTGTGTGTGTGTGTACATGGGTGTATGTGCATATGCAGGCCAGAGGACAGACAGACACCCTCAGACATTGTTCCTTAGGAGCCATCTACCTTGTTTAAACATTTAAAAGTATCTTTATTTAGGTGCATGCGAGCATGTGCATGCATATGCATGTGTTAAGAGTCATGCCATGCTGTGCGTGTGGAGGCCAGAGGATGACGTTTGCGAGTCATATCTCTCCTGTGAGATATATGTGAGTCCTGGGGTTCAAACCTAAGTTGTTAGGATTGGCAGCAAGCATCCTTACTCAGTGAGCCATCTTGGTTTTTCACTGGCTTGAAGCTCACCCATTAGATGAGGCTGTTGATCACTGAGCCCCACAGACTCCCCTCTGTTTCCCTGGGATCTAGGTGCTGGAATCACAAATGTACTCTGCTACATCAGGCTTAAAAAAGAAAGGTTCTGGTGATCTGAAAGGCTCTGGTGATCTGAAGGTCTTGTGTTTAAAATGCCCACTGCATTATCTCCCTGGCTGTTTTTGTTTATTTGAGGCATGGTTTCAGTGAGCCCAGGTTGGCTTTGAACTGCTCATCCCAAGATCTCTGGCTCCCTGGTGCTGGGATGTCAGGCACATACCATCACATTCCCAGGCAGGGGCTGTTGGGGTCTTTGGGGTTACACCTGCCTCCAGGCACCTCCTCCCCACTCTGGCTGCTGGAGCTCACCTTGCCTGTCCTCCCAGTCACTGCAGAAGACAGCCCCAGCTTCCCCTAGCAACATCTGAATCCAGAACTACCCAGTAAAGATCCCAGAGGGGCAATGTTTTGATGTGGGGACATGATGTGACTTTTCTGGGGTCCTCATCTTTCCCCGGGAGCCCTTAGTGGACATATCAATGAGTTAATGAGGAGGGGGGTGTGGAGAGACCCATAGTAGCCATGTTGTTTGTGCTGGATACCACTTGGTGACAGTCTGGGAGGAGTGATGGGAGCTGGAAGGACACCTCATGATGCAGGCCCACTGAACGGTGCAAGTGAGCACACTGGTACCCCTGTTCCCCCAGGGGTTAGAGAACTCGTGCTGGAATGTGTAGGCCTGCCACTGGGCTAGCCTCAGGCCTCAGTGGGGAGCTCAGTGGGAGACAGGGTGTGGGGGTGCCGGCAGCTTTGATGGTTCTTGGGGATGTGCAGAGCCAGAGAAGAAGGAAGCAGAGCACAGAGGCTCTCTGGCTGCTGTGGACCCAGAAGCATGTGTGAGCCCCCATTTACCAACTGGGCAGGGACTTGTGCAGCCCAGCCTGAGCGCCTGCAGCTGCAGAATGTCCTCTGAGGACTCTCGGCAGTCATTACTCGGAGAAGGGAGGAGGCTTAATTTTTCCTGTCTCCCTAAATGTTATTGCCTTTACGGGCTTTGGAAATCAGTTTTATGGCCTGCGTTATTTGTCCACTGAAATATGGGGCGCCCTGGAGAAAAAATAAAGAGCAGAGGTGCTTCTGGGCCTGAAAGGTCAGGAGGCCAAGGATGGGGCAGGGCTGGTACGTAAGTCCCCCGTCGTCCCCCGTCGTCCCCCGTGTGAGGGCCACTCTTCAGGGACTGCTGAAGCTGGAGAGGGGCTGGAAGGTGTCCTTCAGACCACGGGGAGGGATTCTGGTCCTGGTGTTTTCCTGAGGCCTGGGACCTGACCCCTTTTGTCAGTTGGTCCCTGGGGCCATGCAAACCCCTCTATCCTTAACGCCCAGTTTCTGCTGCTCCCACTGTGAGCCACCCAGGGTATCCAGCCAGCCACTGGCAGTGAGCCCTTTCAGTAAGCAACAAATAAGCCAGTTGGGGTTTGCCATGCAAGATGTTGGCCTGGCAGGGCCTCCACCTGCAGAAAGCCCCTTATCTTCTGGCAGAGTTAGGAGCTAGGCAGAGATAGAGATCCAGCAGAGACACTCTCCCTGGCAGAAGTTAGAGCTGGGTACCAGTTACAGGTAGCTGGGTTGAAATGGCCCCATGCCCTCCATGTGAGAGAGGAAGGTGGCATCTGCCGCAGTCTGAGGCTCTAAGAAGAGAAGCCTGGCTGGAGGCTAGGGGCACGGGTGTGGGTGAGCTAAGAGAAGGGGGCTGAGGGTTGGTCCCAGGCTCTGTTCCTGGGACCCAGGACCCTCCCAGAGAGGTTCCCATGTTCTCCCCATCCTGGGAGAAGGGCTGCTTCTCTACTCCTCTCTGAATATGCAAAAGGTAACTTGGAGTTCAGAAGAAAAATGTGTGGAAGATGGGGACTGCCGATTCCCGGTAGGAGGAAAACAAATGACCAGTAAACAAGTGAAGAGAGGCGGAATTTTGCCAGCAATCAAGAAAAGGCTAATTGAAACAAAGAGCATCATTCTTCACCCAGCAAGGAGATAGCTGTAGGAATACCCACTTAAGCAGGTGTGGCACAGTCTCGGGGAACAGCTGTTTCTTGGCTGCTCCACTCATGGCTCACACCAGCACATACTAGGTGCTCACTAATGCATGCCTTCATGTCTGAAAACAAACACTTCTTTCTGTATGCATCAGCACCACAACTGCTTGTTCCTGTCCACCCCCCCCCCCCCAGCTCCTACATGTTCCTGGGCTGTGGCCAGTGTCCTTCTGGGCCAGGACTTACCTCAAGGGCATGGATGATGCTGCTTCTGGTTTTCGGCTTACCAGAGGAGCACTGCTAACTCAGGGATGTGGGATGTAGCAGGCCTTGAGTTGGATGAGTCAGTCGGGTTCCTCTGCTTTGTTCTGATTTTGAGACAAGTCTCACAGTGTGTTCTGGCTGACCAGGCCAGGATGGCCTCCAACTCACAGATATCCTTCTGCCTCTGCTTCCCAAAGTGCTGGTATTCGAGGTTTGCCACTACATGCTGGCCTGTGGTGTTCTTGGTTTTTGAGAAAGGCTCTCACTCTGTAGCCCAGCTAGGCCTGGATTTACTGTGTAGCTCAGGTTGGTTTCAGACGTGCGGCAATTCTCACATTTTCCGATTGCAGGGGTTGTAGCTATAAGCCAGTGCCAGTTTTCCCTGCTTCTTTCTGTCCCTCTCCTCTCCTCTCCATTACAGACAGCTAGAGAATTCACCTTCCTTCCTTCCTTCCTTCCTTCCTTCCTTCCTTCCTTCCTTCCTTCCTTCCTTCCTTCCTTCTTCCTTCCTTCCAGACAAGGTCTCATGTAGCCACGCTGGCTTAGAACTAACTCACTATGATGACCGTGAACATCTGATCCTGTTGCTTCCTGAGGTCAGGGACTGCAGGTGTGCCACGCTGTGATGGTTTTATGACTGCACATTCTCTCCCGCCTCCAGCTCTGACACGGGCCATTCCCCTGGCTCGGAGCACTCTTGTATCTACTTCGTTCTGGCTTACGTTGAATGTCTCCCAGGTACACGGACTTCCCTTAACCTGAGTCAGATGTTCTCTTGTGAGTTGCAAATTAAGCTATGACCTGTTTCTCCAGCATCTCCGTGGAGTGCCGGAGCTACACTGGAGCATCATGAGAAACATGATCCATACAGCATACCCCAGAGTGTGACACAGTCATATGTTATGTGTGTGGGTAGTCTGAAGAAGTGGCTTATCCCTCTGTATCACACTAGAAAGCTGGTGGCAGATGGCAGTGCCTTTTCTTGCCAGCCCATCCTACAGAGTCCTCTGTAGAGCCCAGCGTGGCCTGGCCACAGTGGAGCTCCTCTTGATGGGGAGCCCACACTTCCCATGGGCAGTCCTGGGGAATCTGGATCCGTTGTGCTTGAATCATCTTCCACCCACCCACCTGGTGCCTGGTACACCTCCTTAAAAAGAAGCCAGTGGGAGAGTTGGGGCCTGGGAGCTGCCAGCCTGGAGCTCAGACAGAGCCTGAGACCAAACCCCATTCTCTTAGCTCACCCACACCCGTGCCCCTAGCCTCCAGCCAGGCTTCTCTTCTAGAGCCTCAGACTGCGGCAGATGCTACCTTCCTCTCTCCCATGGAGGGCATGGGGCCATTTCAACCCAGCTACCTCTAACTGGTACCCAACTCTAATTCTGCCTGGACCATAACACAGCTGCTTTGACAGCTGTTTCCTGAGTCAACATCAACTACTGAGGCCTTGAGCAAGCTTCAGAACTTGGGGCTAATAATAATAATAATAATAATATAAAGATTAGTTATGTCTTTTTAGATAGGACTGGTCTAGCATTCTGTATGTAGCTGAGGATGACCCTGAATTTCTGATTCTCCTGCTTGCCCCTACTGAGTAAATCACAGGCAGACTCCTCCACTCCTGGTTTATACAGGGCTAGGGGTGTAGCCACACCCCCTTTTAGAACAGGAATAAGGGCTGGGGGTGTAGTTCAGTCGAAAGAGTGCTTACCTAGCATAGGTTAAGTCCTGAGTTCGATCCTTAGTACTGCAAGGATAAACTAGGTGTGGTAGTGCACCCCTGTAACTCAGTACTTGGAAAGATGCAGCAAGATCAGGAGTTCAAGGCCAGCCGCTGCCGCCGCTACTTTATTGAGTTTGAGGTCAGCCTGGTATATACGAGACTCCATCTCAAAAACAAAACAGACCAACAACACAAAAGGTACCTGCTTATAGTGAGACTAAGCATAGCAACCGTGTCACGCTGCTTTGGGGGTGCGATGTGGTGACACATGGTGACAGATGCCAGGCGCCTGGCACCATCAGGCCTGCTGCTTTGCCTCTCACAGATGGGTGCCCCTTTAGGAAATCCCCTCTAATTATGAAGTTAGAAATCTGAATGGTCACATGGGGAAGAGGCACACACTCATTAGGAGGCTCAGGCACACAGCCTGGGCTACGTCAGAAGTCTCTCACACCAGCCTCCCGAAGACAGCAGAGCTCAAGAGAGAATACCTCCATCCTCCTGCTGGCGCTTCCATCTGCCAGCTCTCCAGGAGCTGCTGGCTGGGGAGGGCCCACTCGGGAGCCTCCTCGTCCCCAGAGACCGCCCCCAGGGTCCTTCACCTCAGGCTTGTAATCTCGGCTTTAAAGAGGACTCAGATCCCTTCTTCCTGCCCCCCCACCATGACTAATCCATTCGCCAGGGCCCCAATCCAAGAGAAAGCTAATTAAAGAATTTCTGCTCTTGGCTCAGTCTGGACTTTGAAGATTCCCCTTGGTCTTCTTGGACTCTATGAAAACAGGTGGAGAAAGGGGGCGTTGGAAGAGGCATTGGATAAACCTCCCGAGCCTCTGTAATAGGCCTAATCCCCCACAGCCTGAAGGCATCAAATAGTCCTCACCCAGCACACCGAGAGACAGGGGACAGGGGGCTGCTTCCCACCCAGTGCTCCTTTGATCCCTGTTCTCCTTGGAGAACAGGAGCCCCTGCATTCCCCAACAGTACAGGGAAGTTGAAGGGGGAAAACAGGACAGTGAGGGGCTGAGGTCCTCCTATACTGGCAGCTCTGGCCTGGAGAGGTCCGGTGGGATGGCGGGGAGGGAACAGATGACTGGTGAGGTTGGGTTCCCCCACCCTCTCTCTCAGAGCCTCCACAGGAAGTCTGGCAGAAACCAATGGCACTTTCCTTTTATTGGGGATCGAACCCAAGGCTTTGCTCATTTAAACAAATGCCTTACCACGGAGCCCAGGAATATTTATTTAAATTATCATTACTTTGGAGGCAGGATCTCATGTAGTCGAGGGTAGCCTAGAGCTCTGTTTGTGGCTGAGAAGGATCCTGAACTCCCGACTCCTCAGCTTCCTCCTCCCGAGTGGGATCACAGACGCATCCAGTTTATGCAATTCTGAGGATTGAATCCAGGGCTTTGTAGACGCTGGACAAGGACCAACCGAGCCACATCCCCAACCCAGAGTTTTTCATTAACCATCAGGAATATTTATTGGATATTTATGGGTAGAAAGTGGCCCTATGTGACATGGGGGCGCCTCGGCAGCTATGTGCTCTGGCCAAGCAAAGACTGACACACAACATTTGCTCAGCAAAGACCAGTTGATCGTGTGGCTGGCTTGAGACAGAAAGGGCTAATGCAGCCAATGCTTCTGCTGCCTTCAGAGAACCTCCTGCGGGCTCTGGGGATGATGGGACCTGACTGTGTGTGAGGTGTTCTTAGATGCTTCCTTCCCCTTCCAGTAATGCTGAGCCTTGGTGATGCCCTGGGGGGCGTAGGGCTATCTGATGCCACTGTGGTTGTACCTTCACCCCGTTTCCCACTGGTGTGCCAGGGTAGGGGAGGTGGGAGGCACACTAAACAGGGGTCTCTTGGGGTGTCTGCCTGCATCATGGAAATAAAAATGATAAAAACCTGTCACTGAATTCTGGGTGGCAGTAAATTACTTAACACCTGAAACAGGTTGAAATGTGGCCACCGTGGCTTTTAATAAGCCCATCTCTGATGCAGCAGCTTCTGCGAGGAACCGGCCGGGTCTCTTCTCGAGGCATAATTTCATCGCGGCCCCGGCTTGGCAGCGGTGCAAATAAGATTTCACTTCCCCTGTAAATCTCTGAGGGGGGGGAGCGCAAGATTTCATTTGCGCTGTCAGTTAGCGCAGAGAGAGCCTATTTACTTTGCTGCAGGAATAGAGGGTCCTTTGGAGAGGCAGGACACAGAGGCCAAGGGGAGTTGGCTGTGTCAGCACTGAGAATTGACATGGGCGGAAGAGGTGGCTGGGGCGTGGCTTGGGGAGCACACATTGTTTGGACTGCTTAAAGTAGACCGGCAGTACCAGAAATACCTACATTGTTTCTCATGAATAGGGGAGTGGCCCCCGATGGGTCAGGGCTTTACTAAATAGGGTGCTAGGAGCCCACCACAGGACATGGTTGTGGGGCAGTGGCTTGGGGTGTTGGGCCTTTCATAGGTTTGGATGCCATATGTCCAGGGATGCCACAGTCCAGGGAAACCAGGTAGGTTTCCCTGTCTAGGAAGAAGGGGCAGGGGAAGGGAAGGTTTTAGAATCCAGTGTTAGGAGGATGAGGGCAAGAGACTTGGAATGAGAACTTTCAGTGTAGAGTCTAAGCAAACAGTGGAGCATGGAGCATTACACAGGGGTCCAGGACCTTGGGATGCCCTTGGCTGCAAGGCAGCCATTCTGGCTCTGGCTCTGACTCTGGCTCTGCTCCTTCTCCTCCTCCTCTTTTTTTTTTTTTTTTTGAGACAGGGTTTCTCTGTATAGCCCTGGCTGTCCTGGAACTCACTTTGTAGACCAGGCTGTCCTGGAACTCAGAAATCTGCCTGCCTCTGCATCCCAAGTGCTGGGATCAAAGGCATGCGCCACCACACCCAGCCCTCCTCTTCTTTTTGAGACAGGGTTTCTCTGTGTCATTCTGGCTGTCCTGAAACTCACACTGTAGACCAGGCAGTCCTCCAACTCAAGAGATCCACCTGCCTCTGCGTGCCATTCGGTTCTTACTGGACACCAGCCCCTATCCTAGAGTGATAAGCGGTTCTGTGACTTCTTTGGGAAAGATGAGGCCTTGGGCTGATAGAAGCAGCCCTTCTCTTGAGCCTCTGTTAACAGTTGGTCTTGAGAACACAAACCTCTTCCATGGCTTGGGGAGCTTCGAGCCCCTTTAGGTTTTGGGTGTTGTCCCAGGTGTCATTGTGTTATGGAGTACAGTCAGCAGACCGTGGGCTGGGCTGGGGTTTGGGGGGCTCGAGATAAGGCAGAACCTGCCAGGGAATTCTCCAAGATGTAGCCGGGGCGGGGGCAGCCTGGCAGTGCCAGCACCAGCACCGTTCAGAAAAGACCAGAACTGAACTTGTCTCCTTGCCTCAGGTGGTGAATGGGGCGAAACTTTCCATCTCCATCTGCAGAAACGCCTTCAATGGGAACCTACCTCCTTAGGGGACTCCCAGCCCAGCCAGGGCAGTCCCTACCTCACTCCCCGAGAATCCGCACCACACTGCTTCTAGGAAGGGAAGACTGTATCCCTAGCCCCAGCACATAGTAGGCCCTCAATAACTCTCTGCCTAACTGGCTGGCTAGCCATTTTCTAGAAAGTCTCCACAGCAGCCTCAGAAAAGAAAGATACCTCAGGAGAGAATGGGAGGCAGCCCTCCGGAACACCCAAGCATCTCCTTAGAACTCAGAATCCACTCACCTTGTTCTGGTCCCTAAAAGTCATGTTGAGTGCTGCCTGGTGGAGTGTTCCCCCTTGATCAGTTCCTGCCCCTAGCACGATGGGAGGTGAGGACGATGGGGGACGGGAGAGGCATCTGTGGGGTCAGAGTACCCAAGGTCATCTCTGCAGGGGCCACCAGCCACCAGGGCCCGTGGAGAAACCACTGCTTCCTTGGAATATAAGGGGAAACTCATTAACCCCCGCTGAGATGTGAGAGCAGATCTAAGGAGGAGTAATGAATTCTGGCTTTATCTTAAACTTCGAAGGAATTGCTGCTGTTCTCATGAAAATAATTTCTTTTCTCTCCCCACCCAGGTGAGAGACCCTGGCATTGTGGATGTGGTGGGCATGTGCAGGGAACAAGGGACATCTTCAGGGGCTGAACACGCGGGTCACCGGTGGGGCAAGCACATGCTCCCAAATGCCAGGGTGGGCAGTTCTGCTCTTATCTGGGTGCCCATGTGGTTGCCAGAGCCTCTTAGGGGATAATCCTCAGCTTTTATTAATAACTCTCCAAGTGAAGACCCTCCCCACATCTGCACGTGTCATTTGCTGCCCTGCATGGCTGACTTAAGCTTCTGCTGTCAGCTGTCCCCCCTTGTTCCAAGCCCCCTTCCCTGGTCATTACAGATTCTTTTTAGTTGTCTTGTTTTGGCTTTTTTCTTTCTTTTTGTTTCCCCTGTGACAAGGTCTCAAGTAGTTTGGGTTGTGCTCAAACTCATTATGTCGCCATGGATGACCTTGAACTCCTCCTGATCTTCCGGCTTCCACTTACCAAGTGCTGGGACTACAGGTGCCACCTTACCAGGCTTTTCAGCAGACATTGAACGCTTGATTTCTGCCCAGGAAATGTATTAAACCCAAGAGTCTCTGCTCAGGCTGCTACCCAACCTGCCAATGGACCCCCAACAGCAGAGCGACCCCCAACAACCCCAAACCAGGCCTGCAATTGTTCAGGAAGAGCATTCGAGACACCTAGCTCCTGATGCGCTGGGCTGCTGAGCCCACAGTCAGCAGCAGAGATGACTGTAAAATTTAAATCTTTCTATTTATTTCAAGAAAGACAAGGCAGGTTGACTTGGACATTTTATATGAAACAGACAAACAGAAAATAGGACCAATTAATTAGTCACATTCATCTCAACATTGAAGTTTCAAGGCACCTACATTGAAGGAGGCCAAAGGGCGGTTTGGAGTGCACTTTGGTTTGTGTTGTTGTCGTGGTGGTGGGGTGTTTGTGTCGCCATTTTCTGAAAAACCCTTGTCTAGTGGTAGAGTCGGAGTGAAGCAGGTGGGCCATGAAGCTGGGTGTAGCCAGGCCTTCCAGGGACCAGGGCCTTGGCTGTCTGCCAGTTCCCAGCTGCAGCTGCTGCCTGAAGGGGGGGTATGTGGTTTCTAGTACTCAGAACCCTCCCCCCCAGACCGTTCCACCCTTCAGAGAAAAAGAGAGGGGTGAGCATCCAACAGGCTCCAGGGTTCCAAGTCTGGCTGAAGCAGAGCTTGGAACATGGGCAGTTCAGGGCCTGCCTCATTGCCTTGGTCTGGGCAGGCAGCCCACCTTTAGCAAAGAGTCTAATCCATTCCCCAGAGGTTGGCCATGGCCCACCTCAGAACTGAGGACCAGGCTATATTTCCCAATACCTGTTCTCCTTACTTGGCAATACCAATAGGCATCCTTTGACCACCGGGAGGAGAGCTCTGCCAAAGCCCCCACTCTGCAGTGCTTACGTCGGGTCGGGGTAGGGGTCCTCTGAAGCAGCCCTGCACCTTTGCCACCAGCCAGCACAAGCACAGGTCTGCAGAGCCTGATTGGCTGACTCCCAGCCTCCCGCACCATCTCTCCCTTTTTGCCCGTGGTTTCCTCCTCACAGCCCTCAGCCTCACTGGAGGGGCTGGAGGACACCAGGACCTCACTTTTACACTATGCCCTAGATGCCCAAGTGGCTTATTGGTTAAAGCCATTCTCAGATGGTCATGCTGAGCTGGGGGAAAATGCCTAAGGCTACTTAGGGGTTTTGTGGGTAGGGCTTCCCCACTTTGTACCCAGAACTTTCAGAGATGGGACTGGTCACAAGAGGGGTAAGGGGTAGGGGACCTGCTACCTCGCCTTCCATCCAAGGCAGGTTGAGAGCTGTTTGGAACCACGGGCCCCTGGGGGAATGAGCAGCAGCAGCCCAGGGCCTGCTGCGGCTCTGATTGTCAGTTCACGTCGTGCTTGTTTTTCTGTCTTGAAGAGAAAGTCTGATTAGTTCCTCCAGGCGGGTGGCTGGGGTGCGGGGACTCTGCAGGGGTGGCAGGCATGACAGGCTGTTGCCTTGGATCTTGTTTCCTATACCCCGCCCCCTGGGTTTCTCTAGTTTTCTGCCAACCCCCCCTCACCCACTTAATGCAAATCCTGGAGAAGGGAAACTGAGTCACCCATTCAGGCTGTGGTGCTGCCAGATCTCACTGAATCTTCATTTCCCATCTGCTGGAGATAGATACACCAATCCCGAAGCAAAGCAGGGTGGGAGGCTTCTGGGAGGAGTTTCCCAGGTGAGCCCCTCTCCTGGCCAGGCCACCAGCCAGGTGCAGGACAGAAGGGCCCTCACTGCCAGCCCTCAGGCCTTTCCCATGAGTGGACAGATGGCAGGTGGGAAGAGAAGGTGGGAAGGGGTTCCAGGTCCCCTGCTGGTCCTCAGTCCCCAGGTGTGTGGGTAGGGAAACCAAACTGATGCTGAGTTGACTTGATGGCGACACTGTCTTGGGAGTGGGGCTGTGCGAAGCCGGGGCTGATCCACCCGCCCGCTGGGCACACTGCCTACCACATACCCACAATTCCCTCCTGGCACAAGCTGGACCACTCAGCAGTAAGGAATTCTGTCAGTGGTTTCAGAGAGCCCAGGGTGGCTTCCAGAAGTAGGAGCAGCCCTGGGGCTAGAAAGTTGTCTGCACACAGGTCAGGAGAGACATGGAGAGAGCTGGTGCCCTTTCCCCGTGTGGCACACTCTGCAAGCCCCTCATGATAGGAGAGTTGGGATTAGCCCCAAGGACAATGAAATTCCCAGAATCAGGGGAAAAAATACATTAAAATCTAAAAGAGGTAGAGACAGGAGGATCAGAAATTTATGGTATTCTTAGCTACATAAAGGGTTCGAAGCCAACCTAGGTTATGCGAGACCTTGTCTCCAAAAAAAAAAAAAAAAAAAAAATCAAAGGAGGTAGCATGGGGCATCAGAAGTCCAGTGCCAGATTCAAAACATCAGGGGTGAGATTGGGGTGGAGAAAAAGGGAAAAAAAGAAAGGATTGGGGAGAGAAAGGAGCCGTTTTGTCAGTTGTTTTAAAAGAAGCCAATGTGGATATTTCACACAAATGATTGGGACACTTCAAAAGAATCGGTAAATGCCTAAAAACTGGTGAGCATTCCAAGAGAGCCTCAGGCACCGTCAGCTGGCTGTGATGGACGGACGGAAGGACTGGCTGGCAGGCATGTAGAGACTGTAGTTACTCCTGGGTGTGAGGCAGCTGGGGTGGAGGGAACAGGTCCAGGGACATCCTGGGGCGTGCAGTGCTGAGCCCAGCATGTATCCTGTCAGTGTCCCTCAGTACCTGCTGAGCACAGCCTGGGGAAGGATGTCTTTGTACATCCTGTCCTGGAGGTTGTGATAAAGTGAGCGTGGGAACCAGAATCTTATAGACAAAGACTGTCTCAGGCTGTAGACCTGTGGGTCACATCCTCAGATAACGCTTGGGTGCTTCACGGGACGCACAGGCCACCGTCTGCTTCCTTTGATGGGCCCAGCTTCTCTCTCCTGATCTTCAGGGTTTTCTTTACAGCCGACCTCACTCTTTCTCTGACCCCAGAGAGCAGCAGGTCCCCAGCATAAGGATACAGGACATCTCATGGCTCTGGAGTCTTACTCTCCAAGCGATGGCGCAGGCTGCTTCCTCTGATCCAGATGTGGCTTGCCATCTCTCAAGACAGACTGACCCTAGGTGACAGACTGCCCAGGGACTGGCACAGCTGCTGTATGACCTGTTCTGGCAACAGTGACTCTTTCTGTTCCCATGGCCCTGGCCCCAGCTATTCAATTTATTCAGTCCTTAGAGATGGCAGCTCCTCAGGGCCACTTAGGCAGGAACAGCTGCTACCCCCTCCCATCCAGACCCGGAAAATGCCTGCTGTGTGGGCCACCACTTGGGGCAGGTTCATAACCCACAAAAAAAATCCCCCTTTCCCTTCACCTCCAAGGAGTTTAATCTCTTCTAATCAATTTAGCAGACTCGCTTGGTTGTAAACGGTAATGATTTGCATTTTTGAGCCTTTTTATCCTCCTTACCAAAAAAAAAAAAAGCCTCCTAGCTCTGCTCTCTGGAAAGCCTGTGAATTGCTTGCTAGTGCTGACCCTGGCACCCATCCAGCCTCAGCATCAGCTGCTGTCACCTGCGCCGCTGTCTGTGTGAGTAGAGAACGTGGCTCATGAGAGGCCTGCAGCCCCGACTCTGGTCATGTCATATCATCTGGTCCGTGGGGGACTCAGGCCACCATGCCCACTCGAGCTTGTCCCTGCTGCCTCTGCATAGCTCCCTGGCTGCTGCACCCAGTTTCTCTTATTGTATTTTTCATAAGCAAGAGGCCTGGCTTTGGGACCCGAACTGACTTGTGGGGGGTTGGGCGTGAAGGGTCCTCAGTCTGGCTCTGACTTTTGTTTCCTACTCTCTTGCCAGGGGCAGTGAGGGAGGAGGGCTCAGGTGGGGAGGCCATTCCAGACTCACTGCTCATCCCTTCTGTGGACTCAAAGTCCACACTGCCTCTTCCTACCCAGCACGGGTCCCCCCACTGCTCTGAGCCCATTAGAACCTTCCAGACTCAGCACGGGAGAGGTTGCTCTCACAGGGTCTGAATCTGCCCCCCAGACACCCTTCACTTTAGAGATGAAAGCTCGTATCTGCATACCATGCTCCTGGCTCCCTTGATGGGGCTGAGCTGGGCAGCTGACCTACTGGGAACTCTGGGAAAGGGGTTCTGAGAAGGAAGGAGAGTCATGGAGCACAGGGCAGGGAGCACGGGGACTTCTGGACCCAGGGAGGGAAGGCTGGACTCCTCAGCTGTCTTCCCAAGGCTGTCCCCTCCCTGCCAGCATGGCCCAGGGTAGGACGGTGTAGTGTCCCCACACCTGTTCTCCAAGTCAGGATCTGCCACACAGGGCCAAGGCTGAGCGGCACTGAGGGGGTGGCAGGCCAGGAGGCAGCCTTTCAGGGAAGATGGAGGCTTCCTCAGGAAGAGGATGCAGATGAGGGAAGGAAGGGAGCTTTTGATTCACGTCATGTCTGTGGAATTGAGTATGACTAATTAATAGATTTTATTCTTAGTAATCTCTTAAGCATTCCATACGTTGGGCCGCACGCCTGAGCTGAGCCTACCAGAGGCTTCATTCGCAAAATGCAAATGCCCCTGGCCCTGACGCCTGCCTCTCTCCTTCCTTGCCTTTTCTTCCCCGATTTTTTTCTCTTTCTTTCTTTTTTTTTTTAAAGAGGAAATTTAAAGTAAAATTGCCATGTAATAGAAAAAGAGATTCCAATCGCTGCATCTAATTACCACAAAGGGTAAACCACTTAACCAAAGAAGAGTCACTGGTTTTTTGTTTTTTTGGTTTTTTTTAGTTTAAACTTGCCTTAAATGCCACAAAATACACTCCCAGAGCTGAGGCCACGGAGGTTGTTCTGGCTGGTTAGAAACTGTGAGGGTCAGGCCGGCCGGCCACAGACTTCCCTATGGAAATGTCAGCTGCACACAGACAGCATCCCATTGGCCGTCCAGTGCCAACCCTGGCCTCCTTCACTTCTGAGGGTAGAGAGGCTGGGTGCCCTGAGCCTCTTCTACTGTATTGTGAGACCAGAAGCTAGGTTCCTTTGTCTCCTTGGGAGAACTGGGACAAAGGTCACACTTGGGGGCTTTCTGAAAGGAAGCCCCCAAGTACGGTTCTGGGGACGCAGCACAGTGGTTTGCCTTGCATGGCTAGGCCCTGGATTTAGTCTCCAGTGTTCCTCCATCCCCAACACACACAGAATAAAGGGTACTGGGAAAATGATAGGACCAGCAGGGGTGGAATGGCACAGGAAGGGCTCTTGGAGGGGCTGCAGGGCCATGGCTGGGCAGTGTTCACTCTCTCCAGCATCTAGCACTCTTTAGGGGGAAATGCCAGCCTTGGGCTGTCCAACTGGTGTAATGTGGAGTGAGACCCTTAGATTGGTCAATCCTCAATCTTTGACATTCTGCCTGTGACTGCCAAGGCTCCCGTGGGTCAGGCTTATTCCGTGGGTCAGGCTTATTCTATGTGGTGGGGGAAGAGATTTACCACAGCCCAGGTGTTTCAAGCATTTGGCCACCAGACCCTTCCTGGGGCAGGAAACAGGGAAGGGGGACATGAAAGCGTATCGGACAGGCAAGTTACAGGTGCAAGGTAGGGGTGAGGATGTGGAGTTTTATTTTCCTGTGGCCCTGGGGAAGCTGGCACAGTGCCTTCGATGCCTTGTTCAGTATCTGGGACTCTCCCTCGCATACCTGTTCCTTACAGATGGGTCTCCTATGAGCCTGACAGGACTAGGGGCATCATTAGGGTCACTGGGGACCACAGGGCTCCAGGGTGCATGTTTATACAGACCTGAATCTGGGGCTCAGGAACATTTCTCGCTTGACCTCATTATGTGGGAAAAATGACTTGGGATGAAGAGGAAGAAAGGTCTCTGTAGTGATCCATGTCCGTACCCCTTGGCCATTCCCTGGGGCTGGTGGGTTGGGGGTCTCCATTTGGTGTGATGACCCCTTGGGCTAAGATCAGGAGCCTGTGCCTCTTTCCACTACTCTGAGGCACCTGCCGGGTCCATTTCTTTCTATCTCATCTCTTCACTGAAGGGCTAGTTGGCTCTTTAATGTCCAGCAAGCCTGGCCTCTTCTTCCTGCCTTTGCTTTGGACGGAGTGGCAGAGGTCTTTTGAAAACATCAGTATCAGGAGCTGGACCCCTTCTCATCCGGCTGCCCTCAGACCAGCGTCTTCCCTTTGATGACTATTTTCCTGAGGTGCAGGGCAAAGAGATGCATTGACAGATGGTGACCCGGGCTCCCCGAGTACAGGACGAAGCAGACATCAGAACCCCAGGCACCGCTCTTCCCTCCTTTCCGGATTTGCTGTCATTATTTTATCATGGTTTTAATCTCATGGCTCACCACACTGTGGTGTCAGTTGATAAATGATAACGACATTGATTCCACAGAGAGGGAATAAAATCTTAGCTCTTCTGAGGGCCCGGTCAGTACCCTTTTGGAGGTTGATTTTTTTTTTTTTTTTAAACAAAGAAATCTGATTTTTCCCTCTTGATAACAGAGCCCCTCGTGTGGGTATGGCTGAGGTTTTGTGTATGTGTGTGTTTTCTGAAATTTGCTTTTTCTTTTTTTCTGGGCTTTATTTGGACAGCCATGGAAACCCAATAGGTCTAGCCAGCTGATGTGTGCGCACACACACATATATTTATAAACAGTGCCTGTTTATAAATTACCTGTCCCAGGAGAAAGAGTAAACACTATTTTAGGGACAGCATCTATTGGGGGAGGGACAGATGAGGGCACTGGTCATCAAGGAAAGCTTTTCTTGGTATCAGAAAGGGGAGCGTGGCCGGGCTCTGGGCTGGCTGACACAGGATCTCTTTCCTACCACCTGGACTGAGGCGCCCCCCCTCCATCTCCACGTGCTCTACTTACTCAATGATTTCTAGGAGAAAGCAAGATTTTTGCAATTCTATTGTCTGAGGAAGTGTCAAGGACTGACCCAAGAAGTGCTGAGAGGACAGACACCCAGCCCTACCTACCCATCCTTACTGAGACACAGGACACGGCCATGGGCGGGCAGACAGATGCACCTCCACGCGGCAGAGAAAGCTCCAGCTTTCTTTTGTCAGAGCTTCTATGGAGTCTGGTGGATGGAACTGAAGTGCCCAGCACTGGAAGGAAAAGTTTGACTTATTTTTCTTTAAATTGACTATGGTATTGTTGAGAGAGTATCTTGGAGAACGCCATACTTCTGTAGATCTGGGAAGGAAACGGCAAAGGAAAGACCAGGGAAGAGATTCCAGGTCACTGTCTCCAGAGCAAAGTCTTTTTCCTCCCCTGGCTCTTTTGTGGGGAACCTGAAAACCTTTTACTGAATTGTCACCCGTGAGCATCCACAAGGACAGTTGCTTGGGGGTGGGGGTGGGGCTCCGTGCCGTCACGTGTGTTTGTCATCTGCTTCTCTCTGACGGCCCTGAATGGAGCTTGAGGTGTATACAAATGTTGTACAGGTAGTATCAATCTGGTTCAGGAAAAAAAAAAAGTCCCAACCCAACCCAACCCTTCCTGGGAGATTATTTTTAGTCTTTAACTCTCATGATCTGGTATAAATTACATCTCCAACAATGCTGAATCCCCCTCCTGCCTTCTATGTATTTTTTTTTAACCCCACTGTGGTGTTCTGCAAAATCACCAACCCTCCCCAAACTTTGCTTTCTGCTTGGAAAGTCACTGTGGAGTTCCTCTTCCTGGCTCCTGGCATTGCAGTGGGCTAGACAGAGCCACGTGACACACCGGCGCGGGCGGCTTCATGTGTAGGAGTAGTCCACATCAGGAATGCCCGCTTCCCGGTAGCCTCGTGTGGTGCCGTAGCCAATAGTGTGGGCACCCTTGCAGAGGCTGCTGCCATTGGAGGGAAATATGGTGTGCACCACGTACTCCTCTTTGGAGCGGTATGGGTTGATGGGTAGCATCTGCAGTCCTGGGCCACGGATTTCTAGAATGGAGTTATCCTTCTTGGTCCCTGACTCCATGTAATCATCCTTCTTCCTGCTGCCCCTGTTGTAGACCCTCTCTCGGGTCAGCAGCTCACCGGCCCGGTGCACGTACCAGCAAATGGCTCCCAGGACCAGGAAGAGAAATACAAGAGCCACGGCACCACCAATAATGCCAGCCAGGGGCAGCCCCGCCATAGGGCCAGCATTCTGTTCCTGGTTGAGCGTGGTGGTGGGGCCGTAGCTATCAGCTGTCTCTGCCTTGGCACACACAGGTGTCTCATCAGCCACGTAGGCGTTGCCAGTCTCCATGGTGACCATACAGATGATGTAGGTGGACTTGGGCTCCAGTGCTGTCAGCAAGTACTCTGTCTTGTCCCCCTGCACCAGGGTCTCTGTGATAGAGCCCACAGCTGGGCTATGGCCCAGACGTAGCCAACTGAGCCGGAAAGAAGAGGCAGGAAGCATGGCCTTCCATGTGATTCGGATAGAGTCTGCCGTCAGTGGCTTCACCTGGATGACCAATGTCTTGGCGCCATCGCCAGTGGCCATGGGGTAGTCAATGTTGGAGTCAGGGAGGCGCAGTCCTGGCCTCTTGGCCTTGAGGGTAAACAGAGAGCCCTGGGGTGTGGTGGCAGAGGCATGGTTGCTGACTGTGGTCTTGGCGGCTGCATTAGCAGCACCGCCCTGTGACCCCGCCTCAAAGCACTCATCCATCTCGCTGGTGATGTCTTTGATGGCCATGCCCCGGACCTTCTCAGGGCCCTGGCACATGAGGCCCCGCACATTGACCACCGCAGCCCGTGCCTTCACCCAGTCCCGCAGCCACATGAGGTTACAGCCACAGAACCAGGGGTTGTTCCTGAGGAGCAGCTGTGCCAGGTTCCCCAGGTCATCAAACAGGCCCCGAGGCAGCGTGGTGAGGTTGTTGTTGGACAGGTCCAACCTCTCCAGCTCCCGCATCTTGGCCAGTGTGTTGTAGGGAATGTGACTGATGGCATTGTCCTGCAGGTAGAGCTTCTGCAGGTGGGCACTGGGCAGATTAAGGGGCGGGGCAGCCAGCGAGTTCCGTACCAGCGACAGCTCCGTGAGGTTCTGCAGCCGGCTGAAGGTGTCGTCCGCAATGCGCTGGTTGGCCAGCAGGTTGCCATCCAGAACCAGGCGCCTCAGGCTGTTGAGACCCTTGAATGCGTGCAGGGGGATGGTAGAGATGCGGTTGTCATCCAGCCTCAGCTCCTCCAGCGTGTGGGGCAGCCCTGATGGGATGCTGCTCAGGTGGTTCCGGCTCAGGAAAAGCAGCTTGAGCTGCTTGCTGTCAGCGAAAGCATCCTCCTCGATGCTCACGGTGGAAACGGAGTTGTCATCCAGGTGCAGCTTCTCCAGCAGCGGGATGCGAGCCAAAGAGTCCCTGGCGATGGTGCGCACATTGTTGTCCTGCAGATGCAGCTCTCTCAGGGAGCGGGGGAGATTGATAGGGAATTCATCCAGGTCATTCTCATACAGGTAGATGACCTGCACCTTGACCTTGGTCTTGAGGTCCTGAGGGATGCCCGCATTGTTGATCTGGTTGTTCTGTAGGTAGAGGGTGGTGGCATCATCGGGGATGTCTGAGGGGATGGATGTGAGTCCCCGGTCATTGCAGTAGATGAAGCCATTGTCACAGCGGCACACTGATGGGCAGGTGGTACTATCGATGACCTCTGTGAGGAAGGCAATGAGCCCATAGCAGAGGAACAGCCAGTCCCGCAGGTCCATGGTGGCTGTGGTCATCACAACAGTGGCTGTGACCGTGGCAGCAGGCGTGGTGGTAGCGGTGGCAGCAGGGTGTGCCAACACCATGGTGGATGGCTGCTGGAGGCCTGACCCACCCAACCTGGAGTCTCAATACCTGCAGGGAGCACAAGATTAGCGTGCTGAGAGTGAGATAGTGTCGGGACCTGGGCAAGGAGTCCTTAAAGTCAGGTCTTGCAGGGTTGAGGCCAGGCTGTAAGGGAGGCCTTTCCTGGAGACAGGTAAGCTCTCTGATGCTAATGCCTGCTGTTCACTGTGAATCTCACCGGGAGGGGCTGGTTCTTAAGGGGAGAGGTTAGCCTGAGCTCACAGCCTCAAGATAAAACACCTTTAAGGGTCGCACACATGGTGCCAGCGGAGGGACGATGATTTAGGGTGAATTTCATAGATGAGCCATCATTCTCCAAAGACCCAACCCTGGCATAGACTCGGGGTCTGAAACTGAGCTCAGGAGGCATGTCGCCAGAACCTTCAGGAAAGACACAGCCAGCGCTGTCACTGGCGGGCAGTGGAGAGCGCCGAGCTCATTGTCTGGTGGTGAAACAACGCGTCCTGTTTGTCACTTATGTGTTTCATACACAGCAGAATGAGGTGTCAACAGATCTGACTCCTGGCTCTGGGTTCTGGGTTTCCTGGGGAACTATTCCATACCTTGTCTCTCTACAGTGGAAATAACTTCCAGCTCTTTCAGGGGCGTGCGCGCGCATGCATGCACGCGCGCGCGCACACACACACACACATTCACTTACACGTCAGCTTTCTTGATTTAAAGGAATGAGACAAATAAAAGGTGGGAGGTGTTGTCGGCACACCGAGGAAATTTTTCTGCAAGGTATAATTTCAGTTTTCACAAATAGAAAGATTGCAGCATAGACTTTTTTTTCGTTATTTTACTGTTCACAGTGGTAAAAAATCAATTAAAGAGAAATTATCTTTCAATCTTGGTTTTAAAAAAAAGGTGTCTTCATACAGCTAGCAAAGGTCTGCAGTAAAACTCGGGGTCAAGGAGGCTTTCGGGGCAGGATGTAATAGCTTCTCAGACCTGATCCAAGGGCCTGGCCTGTGAGGACAGCTCTGGAGTGTGGGGCATGACCAGCTCCTGCTGAGTGGCTGGTGGGGACCTCCTGAAGATGCTCGAGGAGCCAGGACATCATTTCTAACTGCACCAAACCCTGCTCCCTCACCCGGCCTTCTCTGTTCCTGGCAGTTATCCTCTATCCAGTGACTCCTCACCCTTCAGGACCCTGCTCAAGCATTCCTCCTTCAACTAGGTCTTCCACAGCCAGGAGCCATGGCTGTCTACCCAGTCAGCCAAGCATCACCTCATCCTATCCATCCACCTCCCTCCCTACTCCTCACTCATGTATCCAGCCTGCATGGCTCACATGGCCATGACCCGCTCACCCTGCCCCACACAGCTCCCTGCACACACACTGAGCCCTCCCGGGGTTCACTGTCTGGTCTTGTTTCATTGGTCACTATCATCAGAAGCCTTGACACCAAGCTGGTCTCTGCTGAGGCTCCCTGGCTCCCTCTCTTCCTCTTACCTCTCACCCAGTACCTTTCAGTGCTCCCTAGCAATGCTCCCTAGCCTGCCTCCCCTGCCTAGCACCCAGGCTCATTGACTCAGGTCTCCCTGCCACTCATCTGCCCAAACTCCTCCACCATCCCGATGGCTGTCAAAGCCAGGTAGCAGGCACAGTGACATTCCTCTCCCTCTGGAGCAGTGGGACTCCCCCCCCCCCGCACCCCCTCCACGCTGCCCCAAGGCACACTTCCCTCTGCCCAGAGCTGGCCCTCAGAGACACATGCTGTCCCACACTTCCTTCAGGTGGGGCCTTCCTGGTCACCTTGCCAAAACCTCTAACCCCAGAACATACCTTCTCTCTGCTCAGTGCTTGTCTGCTCATTACCAGCGCGTGTATGCTTTGCGTTTAGACTCTGGGGTATCTTATTCATTAGGTCTAGCCTAGTAGTTGGTGCACAACAGGCTCTTATAAATTATCTCTACAAACTAATACTGACCTATCTGAAGGAACTGAGGCACAGGTCTGCTGAGGGAGGCTGTAGGACCGAGATGTGCTCCCAGGCCTAGAATCTCACTGCATTGCTTCCACACTCCACCAACAGGGGCCCAGCTTGTCAGTCTGGGTGTTACTATAGGCTCGGGCTAAGGGCTTGCTTGACTTCATCCTCCTCCTGTTGCTCTGTGTGCCGTATGGGCATCCCAAGCTGCCCCAGGCCTGACCTGATCTCTTGCCCCTCATCACCTTGGAATCCAAAGCTAAAACCAGCAGTACACACCCAGCACTGGGCTGACCTGACCCCTTGAGCCAGACCCTGCAATCTGCATTCACAGGCAGCCTATGTCGCATACTCTCAATGTGTTCCTTCCTGTGCCTGGCAGTCATATATATTATTTCACAACTTGAGGCCTGCAGTTCAGAAGCCCACCCCTCGCCATTTCAAGGTCACAGACACCCAGGCCTTCAGCTGCACTCCAGTCTCCTCTTCATGAAGCCTGAAGGTCCCATCACAAGTCACTTTGTGAGCAGGGAACAGGAGTGAGACAGGGCGAGGCCGAGGGCTCAGGCTTTTCCTAAGCTGTTTCACTATTGTCTCTGGGTTGTGGCTCAGCATCTTAGCCTGAGCCTCGGAAGACACACCTGCTCCTGGCCAGCTGATGGGTACTGTCGCAGGCGGCCTCTGCCCTTAGCTGTTCTGGGCCAGTGCCCTGAGCAGGGCTAGACTTGTTAAGGCGAAAGCCAAGGCTGCCACCACAGTCTCTGGCATGGGCATCTGTTCTCCTCCTGTTTAGCTCATGGCCACAGGCCCCAGCCTCCTGAGGCTCTGCATCATAATAGAGTCTAAATTGCACCTCTCAGAGATGTTTGATGGATAATGGAGCAGCAGTGAGAGGCAGGGACCCAAGGCCTTTCCACTCCTGTATCTGATGTCCATCCATCTTGCCCAAGCGTCCCTGGCCACCCTGCTTCCCCAAGGCCAACTCCGTGGCAGCTTCAGGAAGGGGACAGACCAGGCTGGGGAGGGAGACTCTCTGGAGGAGCCCTTAAACTGCCTGGACGCTTGGTGGCCCTTTCATCCCCTTGTTGTGTTTGATGGTTTATGTGGCCGTCAAATTAAATCTGGTAAATTGCCCATCTTTTACGGGATCACTGGTCGTCATTGTGCGGATCACACGGACATGTGAGGTTTGAGTTACGGTGTGCCACTTCTGTGACCGACAGCAGGATCCTGACATGGCACTGGAGGGGTGTGGAGAGATGGTTCAGGTTGTGGTCTCTGTTAGCTGAGGGGGCTTAGGGGCGGGGGCAGGGGCGGGGGCAGTTACTGGCTCCTGACAATGGCCAGGACTGGGTACAATAGGCTCATGTTCTGCCCACACCTCTTTGAGGCAGTGTCCTCTCTGGGCTTCAGTTTCCCTGTCTATGTGGTTGACAGTTGCCCTTGTGTGAGGACTCAGGCGACACCAAGAGATCATGTGTGCAGAGTACCCCACACACAGACTGCCCTTTCTAAGTGCAGCTTATGTCCCGGGGCTACCCACTTCCTCCTATACATGGGCATAGCCTCTGTGTTAACTGTCATTCTGTGCCTGTCCTTCATGCCCTGTAATCTCAGGGCCCTTTAGTACTCAGACATGCTGCACACACCGCCCCGCTTCCCCAGGGCCTTTGCACATGTTGCTCTTGCCACGGTGACCAGTGTAGGCTTGCCTTCAGCCTCCCAGGCCAGCACGCACTCTGCCACCAGGCCCCCACTCTCCTGCCTTCTCCTGGAAGCTTTCTCTGACCCCGATCCTCCAGAGCCCAGCTCTGCTTTCACCTGCCAATGGCGGCTGAGCAGCCACTGGAAACAACCACCAGCTAGGGAGACTCAACTCCTAGCGGTACCCCTGTGGCCTTCCAGTGCCCTGCCTAGATGTGTCCCTCCAGTTTTGCAAGGGATAACTGGCTGAGACCACACGCAGGAGCAGCAACAGACTCAAGGCCTCCTGTGGACATACTATGGGAAGGTGGCAGGCACTTCATGGCCTTTGAGGGGACTGAGCTGATTCCCAAAGGAAGCCAGGCCGGGAGGAGATTGAAGACTAGGCAGACTACGCCTGCTTCCTAGCTCTGCCCCTCTACCTCTCTTTTTGTTTGTCAATGGAGGCAGTTTCGATGCTAGGTACCAGACATGATCTCAGCTCCCATTAGAAGCAGATATCCAGATGACCCTGGGCCCAAGGAGGAAGACCATGCAGACAGAGCCAGAGAGGCTCACAGGCTGCAACCCTATGGCCTTCCCAGCCCTACCCATGCCCTGAGTCTAATTTCACTGGAAAGAAGGCCTAGGTCTAGCCTGGGACAGGAGCCACCCCATTCTGCCCAGTGTCCTCACAAGCCAGCCTGCACTCTGCCTACACTGGCTTCTTGTCTTGAAAGCCAGGCTCAGCGTGTCTGTCCTGTAATGCCCTCAGCCAGCCTTCTCTCAGTCTTGGCCTATGTAATAGGGTAGCTTCAGGTCTTCTGGGGGCTTTATCTGTGAAATGGGACCAAGGATGAAACAGGCAACTTTTAGCTTGGCTGAACACTCCCTGGTCACAGGGAGGGAGAGGTTACTTCATTAACCACATTACTTCACGGGCCCAGATGTAAGTTATAGACGAGGCCCAGGAACTTAAAGCTTGTTCCAGCAGATGCCATGGGGCACCTCCTGCACACCCTGACTCTCTAGCACCTTCTTGTCTTGGCTGCTCTGGCATACCAGCCAGACTCACCCATCACCCCGAACAGCTTAGCCCCCGGGGCCTTGTCCAGTGGTAGCACTCAGCGTCTGTACCGCCAGGAAGAGTCGGGGGGCGGGGATTCTTTTCAAATCTAAAGTTAATTATTTTTCTAATTTCATGCCGCATGCATTATGTATCAGCCGTTATCGCTGGCAGTAATTGCAGACAGGCATGCAAATCCACCAGAGATGAACTGCGAGTTCACCTAAGCGTGTGGGCCGCTGGGTGGGCCTGGGCAGCAGGATGTCCTCCTTGGCTTCAGAGAAAGTGAATCGCTTTAAAAAACAAGACTTTCAAATTGTGTCTTAGGAGGTTAATTATATTGATAGCAGTGTTCGATATTAAACTATGCAGGGCCAGGAAGGGGGAGGGAGATGAAGGGAGACACATGTCATTTCGTTTCCTTCTGTCTCAGCATCTCTTAATGAAATGGTCCTCCACCTGATACGGCCGCCTGGGTCCCTTTGGAGTAAAGCTGGCTCCGCTGGGACACAGTTCCTTTGGGGAAGGAAAAGAACAGAAGCAGATGTACCGCCAGTGACAGGGAGAGTGAAGTGGGGACGGTGCCAGGGGGGCATGTGAGTCCCTGAGGCCAGAGCTGGGTCTGGGCCCTTGCTGCTGAGCTCCCTGATTACCTGCAGGAGCCTAGAGGAGAGGAGCAGGTGTGGAGGAAGGGCTGATCAGAGAGACTCCCAGGCAGCCATGGAGACCAGAGCCTCGCAGAAACAAGGAACCAACCAGCCCTGCTCTCCGTGAGGATTCTATTTGTGATCTCCGGTTTCCTGGACTCCCATTATGTGAACGGCCCTTTCCACTGGCCCTAAACACCCGCTTTTCAGGTGTGGTCCATCCTGTGCCCAGCAGTAAGCTTGGCTCAGAGAGGCAAGCTCTGACACATACTCTGTGTCTGTGTGTGAGGCCAGAGGCTGCCATGGCTGTATGTGTTTCTCTGTTGCTCTGCACCTTATCTTTTAAGATAGGTCTCTTGCCGGGCATGGTGGCGTGCGCCTTTAATCCCAGCACTCAGGAGGCGGAGGCAGGCGGATTTCTGAGTTGGAGGCCAGCCTGGTCTAAAAAGTGAGTTCCAGGACAGCCAGAGTTACACAGAGAAACCCTGTTTCAAAAAACAAAAACAAAAACAAAAACAAAAAGATAAGTCTCTCACAGAATTCGGAGCTCACCCATTGGCTGACTGGCTGGCCAGGGACCTCCAGCGATCCACCTGTCTACCCCACTCCATCTGCCAGGATTACACACATACACTGCCATGCCCGGCTTCTGTGCGGGCACTGGGAACAGAACCCAGATCCTTGTGCCTATGCAGCAGGCACTTTACTGATGGCGCCACCTCCCTAGCCCACAGCTTTTGAATAGCCCAGAATGAGGCAGCTAGAGAAAGAGAGAGGTTGGACTTTGCCATCAGCACCACCCAGAGGCCTTGATGACCTGGGTGTTCCCACTGTAGCAGTCCAGAGAGGCAAAAAGTTCTGTCTGAACTCTGAAGAGCTGCCCACCTACTCAGCCCTCAGTCGCACTATCCAGTGCTCAAATCCAGCTGCTCTGGAGAAGCAGGCCCAAGAAGGCCTGGCTGTGCCCCAGCCTGGTGGCCAGCTTGGCACTGTTGAGCTGCAGGCTGTAAGTGCCCATGCCGTGAACGCATGCAAGAGTGGAAAACCGAGAGAACCCTGGGAGCGGGAGGAAGAGGAATCCGAGTCCATCCATCTGCCTTTTATAGCTGTGGAGGAATAGGCTCAGTGGAAGAGCCTTCTACCAGTCTCTGCTAGGGCTTAAACCCTTCCCCACAGGGTTGTAAGAGCAGATGATGGGACAGCCATCCATCTGTGGACTCTTCTTAAGGGTCCAGGGGGTGGGGTTGTCTCTTGGGAGTAGCTGGCCTTGTCTCTTTCCAGCTGGCTATTAGCTCATGTGTACAGAGAGGCACATTCAAGGAGGGGACCTGCCCTAGTTTACAGCACTCTCAGCCAGAACCCCCAGGTACCTCCGTCCCCAAAGCCCAGTGTGTTCCTTTTGTCTCTGCCCCTGGGTGCAGCGAGGCCGCTGAGCAGATTTTCCATCAGTCCGTTAAGCAACAGGATTGCTGGGAGGTGGTTGCTGTTTCCCTCCAGCTTGGTCTGGCCCCGGGAATTATCTATCCCCTAGCTCCTCCTAGGGGCTGGGAGGAAGTCGCAGATGCAGAGAGGAGGACAGTAGGCGGGCAGGGCCCAGCTGTGTGCCTGGGGCCCCCGCTGCTAGGTTGTCGCGCCTTTATAATAAATAACAGCAAATAGTCCATCCACAGGGCATCCTTCACGCCAGTGGCTAATAACACGGCTATTAATGCCCCCGCAGATGGCGTGCGCAGCGCACGGCTCTGACGGATGTCCCAGGCCCTGGCGCAGTCATAAATCAGCCCCTCTCCTGGGGCAGAGTGTGGGGAAGTGTCATTTTCCATCTTGGTAATGAATTGGGGCTTCCCTGCCCTGCCCAGGGCGCTTAGGGGTTCTGAAGTTGCCAGGATTACTGTTTGCAGAGGTACTGCCCCTCCCCTCTTCACCCTTGGGAGTCTAGGAGGAGCTGGCCTGGCCAGCTACTTGCTGTGTAGCCTTGGGGAACTCACCCCACCACTCTGGACCTGTCTGTCCCCTCCAGCCAACAGAAGGCCTGTACCGGAGGCCGGTGCAGATGATGCCAGTGTGCCCCCTGACTCTGCCCACCCTGGATTTCTCTGGCCACAGCAGGGCAGGTCCAGGTGGAAGGGATCTTGCTAGTTTGAGGGTAGCAGGTATCAAGGCTGGTGTCCTTGGTCCCCTAAGCTCTTGCCTAACCATCACAAGGCTCACTGTTGTCCTCTCTGTACAGAGCAGGTGGCCAGCAGCCTGGTAGGCCCAGAAGAAGATAACCCTCCCTGTTGTGCCTCATTCCCAAACGGTCTCCCTTATGCCTGACAGAGCCCTGGAGTGGTCCCTACCCCAGCAAGCAGAAAGGCTCCTGTTTGGGGGCCTTCAAAGGGCAAGACTCAGTTGTCCCCCTCATGTGCCATGTCCCCTCCAGGTGGAAGAAGACTTGTCACCTTTCTGGGCCACCAGGGGCCCTTTCTCCTTTACCCCAAACTCTTACCTCCTCTGCTGCTGCTCCCTGGAGCCACTGGGTCCCACTGGTCACTGCTTCAAAGTTCCAGGCCACACTCACATCCTTGGCCCCATGTCACCAGCAGCTCCAAACCACAGACTACAGCCCTGGGGCAGAGGGAGCACGGAGGCACACAGAGAGTATAGAAGTCTTGTTGTCTTCCTTGTGGCCAGGCCTCAGCTATGCCTGCAGGTCCCACGCTGCATCTTTGGCACCCTAGGCCACAGGCACCGATGGCTTGGCTCTCCAAAGTGAGGGTTGTGTGCTCGGGGTGCGTGGGACACCCCCAGGGACTCCTGAGCCAGGCATGCCTTACAGCCCAGAGCCAGTCCCCGGGGGAATGTGGCCTCTCCCTGGCCACCACAGCTCTTTGTAACTTTGGTCTTTTGTCCACAGGCTGCACCTCTCCCAAAATGTCCCTGCTGGGACTGCTGCCCTCTTTTCTTTACCAAGGTTTTTTTTTGTTTTGGGTTTTTTCTTTCTTTTTTTTTTTTTTTAAATCCCTTTAAGTCACTTGGCAGAATGGCTCAGTGCAGAGAGCGCTCTTGCGTGACAGAGCTGAGAGGGAGACACTCTCCAAAGAATCAGTATTCCTGCCACTCAGGCTGCATCTGTGTGTGTGCGGGTCTGCTACCCCTCTGAGGAGTTCAGATGTTCACCGCAGGCTGCAGCCGCCTCGCCTCACCTCCCCTCGCGCTGCTGAGCTGTCAGGCCTGTGTGCTCCGCTTTGGGAAGCCACTTTAGGGGGCAGGGACTGGTCTGCTTGGCTGCTCTGGTTTGTGGAGAAGCTTCTGGAGTGGGTGAGGCAGAAGGGTTGGTTATTCCTGCTTCAGGCCTGGGGCTCAGCTGTCCAGAGTGGGGCCTTTCTCGCCTGCTGCCTGGTTCTTCACCTGCCAAAGAATACAAGTGATCAGTACCACAGGGACAAGTACCACAGGCATCCATGGCCACAGCTCCGTTGCTCTCATCCCTTCCCAGTCTCTGTTTTTGTTGTTGTTGTTGTTTTTGTTTTTTGAGACAGGATCTCACTATGTATCCCCGGCTAGCCTGGAATGTAGATCAGGCTAGCTAAAATTTCACACAGATCCTCAGGTCTAGTTTTGGTTTGCAGTGCTGGAGCTCAAAGCCAGGGCTTGGCAGGCGCTTTGCTGCAGAGCCATATCCCTAGATCTGCATCCTGGACAAGTACCACTTCCCTCCAAGCCAGGCAAGGGTCTGAGATTCCTGTCCCCACCAGTTGTCACTTTTCCAAGCGAGGTAATGTTCGGAACCCTTCCGTGTTAACTACCTTAAAGGATTGGGCAGACAAAAGATGACGTTTAGGGGCTTGGCAAGATGGCTTAGTGGGTAAATACACCCAGCACCAAGTCTGGAGATCTGAGTTCAGTCCCCAGGAACCCACATGGTAGGAGAGAACTGACTCTCACAAAATGTCCTTTAACCACACACACAAAGTAAACAGTTAAGTGTAATAATAATAATAATAATAATATCATCATCATCAACTACAACAATAAATAATGTTTGGGGAGGGGAGCGACTGGCCATGCAGAGCCACCCACCCAGCCCAGAGCAGCCTCCATTTCCCCAGCACGTGCTTCTCCGACTAAATATCATTTGAAGGCTCCGACTGAGCCATCTTGGACTTAGCTTCCAGAACAAGCTCAGCTTTTCTGGTTCACCAAGGGCCGGTGAAGTAGGGTCTCCACTGTCCCTAACGTCTGTCCTTCAGCTGTCTGTCTCCTGTGGGACCAGGCTTTCTACACACTGCTGCCCTTTCTTCTGTAGAGACCTGGGGTGCTGCAGGCTGCCCCTACGAATACAGAACAAAACAATGTGATCCCCTCCTGGTTAGCAGCCAGCCAAGAAGGCCCAACTGTTGTATCTGCATTCCTCTGGAGGAGCCCTTGTTTAGACAGGAGCGTTGATGGCGGATCTGAGGGCATAGGCTCAGCTGTCACCAGGGCACGTTCCTTTGTACCAAAGGTGGCTGGCTCAAGGCCTACTAGACTAGGTGCCTGAAGCTGGCACAACTAGGGTGCAAATTTAATAAGTCCACATGCCAAGCAGAGGTGGCTGTCCATGGCTTCAGCCCACAAGGAACACAAGGGAAGAATAGACTATGTGGTCAGTGTATAAAGAAATGATAGGGTAAGGGGCTCTCTCAGGAGCCTTTCCCAGGAGAGCCAGTCAGGGTTGCAGGTGCCAGGAGGCAGGTGGGCATAGTCTCAGGCAGGCACAGGGTGAGGCTGTGCAGGAGGGAAGATAAGAGAGGGGTAGTGGTAGCTACAGCCTGGACCATTATTGCCATTACCACCCGCGAGATTTCATCCAATTATAAACTGTAATTTCTCTCTGAAAGCGAGGGATGGAAAGAGTCCAGTGAGGTCATCTGCCTTCCTGGACAGGACAAGGAAATTGTTTTATATGCTAGAGGTGGGAGGTGGCAGCTAGGCCAATGCACACACACAGGATGGGGGCTGTGTCCTAGGAGCCTGGAACCCCAACCTCCTCTCCATAACAGACACAAACCAGAGTTCTTCTCTTGAAATCACAGGTTCAGAAGGAAGGCAGATTCACCCCACTAGGTATGTGCTTGACTCAGGCTCCTCCAGCCCCCAGGAGCTAGTTGGTGCTGGCCTACCATCTTTAAGGCTCCAGGGCCTGGTCAGCCTGGCTCACCATTGCAAACTCTTCCTTCCATATGGCCTTGCAGTGCCCTGCAGTGAGATTAATTCATACATCCCAGCATGCACTGACACCCACGCAAGCATGAACATGCACAATCAGATGCAAAAACCCAACACAGGCAAACATGAAAACAGAAGTGTACACAGACACCTGTACGCATCTCTGTACACATTCAAACCCATGCACATGTGCAAAAATGAACACGTCAACACGTATGGATGACTGCATGGTCAAGATGTTGGTATATTTGCACCTAGGAATGCATGTGACACACTCCCATGAGAATATACAGGGTGACAGGAATATGCACACCTGTGGCATGGGGGCCTTTCTCTGCTCTGTCACCCTCTTGTGAGAATTCTCATATGCCACCCCTCCCTCCCCGCATTAGGCAACCCTCTCTCTGAATGTATGGTCTCACAGTTATAATGGAGGTGATGTAACAAGGTGAAAAGGGAGAATGTGAAGGCTGGACACTCCCGTGCCTGGCTCAGTGCCATGGGCACAATGGGTACTTGATAAATGCACCTGACATACTTCTCACTTTGCTTTCTCACTGGAGAAAACAAGAGTCTGAGTCAGGCTCTCCTGGGCCTGCTCCTTACCTCGCCCACTCCGCTGCCTTCCATGAGCTCTTAGAGCCCCCTAGGAACCTTCAGAGTGTGGACAGAAGGTTTAGCTAGGGACTCCTGGACCTTCCCTGTGCCCAAATTCTGATCTAGTCTCTGTACCAGCAAACTTTTTTTTTTTTTTTTTTTTTTAAAGTCTATTGAGTAAAATCTTCCACTTGTCATCTCTTTGTCACACATGGTTCCTTTTGTTACCAACAACCCTGGTAACGTATTGGCAAGCGCTGGGTCCTCAGCTCCACTTTGTCCTTGGCATTTTGATCTGATGGAGCCATTCGTACTATGATCCAGCAGGGAGCATGCGCTCTATGCTCCCCTCGTGTCTGTGTGGCCATCTCCCCTAAGCCAGGATTAGGCTGGTGGGACAAGGAGGGACAGCCATTCACAGGCTGAGAAGGTGGGGTGGGCTTTACAAAATTCCTCAATCTGCAGCAGAGCCAGGGCTCCAAATTCTAGGTGTTTCTTCTCCCCACACCATGCCAAGACCCAGTGAAGCAGGACTGTGTCTCTAGACAAACACAGCCCCTCCAGGACCCAAGCTCCTCCTGAGGCTTTCTCCTGTCCCCTACCTCTCCATTTCCCCCATCCATCCCTCATCCATCTCCTTCCCATCCACCCAGCCTTCCAACCATCCAACCATCTCCCCTCCATCTCGTCTATGTGCCTACCTACACTCATCTGTCCACCCAGGATCCATTCATCCATCCTACCCACACTCATCTGTCCATGCAGGATCCATTCATCCATCCTACCCACACTCATCTGTCCACGCAGGATCCATCTATCCATCCTACCCACACTCATCTGTCCACGCAGGATCCATTCATCCATCCTACCCACACTCATCTGTCCACGCAGGATCCATCTATCCATCCTACCCACACTCATCTGTCCACGCAGGATCCATTCATCCATCCTACCCACACTCATCTGTCCACGCAGGATCCATCCATCCATCCTACCCACACTCATCTGTCCACGCAGGATCCATCCATCCATCCTACCCACACTCATCTGTCCACCCAGGATCCATCCATCCATCCTACCCACACTCATCTGTCCACCCAGGATCCATCCATCCATCCTACCCACACTCATCTGTCCACCCAGGATCCATCCATCCATCCATCCTACCCACACCCATCTGCCCACGCTCCATCCATCCATCCATCCTACCCACACTCATCTGTCCACGCAGGATCCATCCATCCATCCTACCCACACTCATCTGTCCACGCAGGATCCATCCATCCATCCTACCCACACTCATCTGTCCACGCAGGATCCATCCATCCATCCTACCCACACTTATCTGTCCACCCAGGATCCATCTATCCATCCATCCATCCATCCACTTTCATTCCGCCCATCTCTCTGACCACCTATCCCTATAATCCATTCAACCATCCATCCACCTTACCTAACAAACTCAGTCCAATCATGCTCCAGGCACTGTACAATACACCAGGGATCCGAGGAACCCAGTCCCTAGGAGGTCTCAGCCGTGTGGGGAAGCCAGTGGCTAACAGAAACCACAGTGTGATACACACGCCAGGCGCAGCTCAGGAGAAAAAACGATGAATGTGAGGGGGAGCTTCCTAAAGAAGAGAACACTGTCCTATGATTGTGGCACCCTTCAGGCTCTCCTGACAGACACTTGAGAACCTGGTGGCAGCAGTACAGCCCACGTCTGTCTGTCCCTCAGGGCTTGTTGCAGAGTTTGATGGGTCTTTAGTTTTTCTGTTCATGTTGCCTTCCAGATCTACGCTTGCCGATATTAATTCCTGTATTAGCAATTAGCCTACCTGTTTTGCTCCAACCTCTGGCTCTTAGGGACGGAGTTTCGCGTGCATGGTATTAATCAGACGCCTGGTGTGTTCTGTGCAGACCGAGGTGGGCTCGGTGGCTAGCCCATTTAGCCAATCACATTTGATATGAAAGAGTGTCGCTGCCTCCTTGGGCAGAGCTGCCCTGTAGCTTAGAGGGCAGAGTTCCCATCAGAGCCACAGCCACAGGCTGGAGATGGGGGAAGCGGGGAAAGGGGATTTGCTTTCGTTCGAACTACAGGCTGCAGGCAACATCTGTATCCTGCTTATCTAGATGAAGGGGCTGTGATCAAACAGTCTGTTCTGAGGCTGCTTACTGTCTACCCCCCCCCCCCCCCCCCCCCCCCCGCCTC